>CAUYLG010055439.1:0-13814 GCA_963573385.1 Cacajao melanocephalus
TATTTGAGGAAATAATTGAGGAAAATTCCCCTGGCCTTGCTGGAGATCTAGACATCCAAACACAAGAAGCTCAAAGAACACCTGGGAAATCCATCCAAAAAGATTATCATCTAAAGTTCTATCTGAATTCTGTTAAAGTAAAAGCAGGATTAGAACTTTATGAATATAGCTGGGCACAGTGGCGCGTGCCTGTAGTCCCAGCTATTCAGGAGGCTAAGGCTGGAGGATCTCTTGAGTTCAGGAGTTCTGGGCTGTAGTGCGCTATGCCGATCGGGTGTCCGCACTAAGTTTGGCATCAATATGGTGACCTCCCGGGAGCGGGGGACCACCAGGTTGCCTAAGGAGGGGTGAACCGGCCCAAGTCAGAAACGGAGCAGGTCAAAACTCCCGTGCTGATCAGTAGTGGGATCGCGCCTGTGAATAGGCACTGCACTCCAGCCTGGGCAACATAGCGATACCCCGTCTCAAAAAAAAAAAAAAAAAAAAGACTAGCCTGACCAACACAGAAAAAAAGAGAAACCCTGTCTCTACTAAAAATACAAAAAACTATCCGGGTATGGTGGCGTATGCTTGTAATCCCAGCTACTCGGGAGGCTGAGGCAGGAGAATTGCTTGAACCCAGGAGGTGGAGGTTGTGATGAGCAGAGATCGCCCCATTGCACTCCAGCCTGGGCAACAAGAGAGAAACTCTATCTCAAAAAAAAAAAAACCAAGAATAGAAGATGCCAAGTCCTTGGGTCATGTTCACTCTTCTCCTTGATATACTGTAACTTAAATAATGTAATGTAAAGCTAATCGTCATTAATACATCTCATGTTAGATGATAAGGGGATAAAAGGAGAAAGAAAAAAACATACACATTCATAAAAAAATAGAAGAAATACTTGCTGGGTACAGTGGCTCAGGCTTGTAATCCCAGCCCTTTGGGAGGCCAAATTGGGCGGATCACAAGGTCAGGAGTTCAAGTCCAGCCTGACCAACATGGTGAAACCTCATCTCTGCTAAAAATACAAAAAATTAGCCAGGCATGGTAGTGGACACCTGTAATCTCAGCTGCTTGGGAGGCTGAGGCAGGAGAATTGCTTGGATCCGGGAGGCAGATGTTGGCAGTGAACCGAGATCGAGCCACTGCACTCTAGCCTGGGCGACAGAGTGAGACTTTGTTTCCAAAAAAAAAAAAAATAGAAATACTCATAACTATTAGAGCCCCTGTTTCTGCAACTGATCACATGGTCACAGCTGTTATTTCTCCCACTACCACTTCTTCCAATCACCCATTCCATATTCCCTTTGCCCCCGGCAAGCCCCTTAGCTGATTGTGACTGTTTGCCTGGTGGGGTGACCCAGACCTTCATTCCTAAAGTGTCTGGGACATTAGAAGTCCTACTTGAATTGGGCTTTTGTAATTTTCCATTTACTTTAATCGCAGGACATGGTAATGCTAAGAGACACCCCAAGGGATCACTTGTATTTTAGACATACTCTTCCTTACTCCAATGAGCAGCAGCAGCTCAATTTCGCCTTGGTAATACAGGACAATCACCCCAGCTAGTATAGTAACTCACTTCTTTACTTGTGATTCAGGTATGAGGAGCCCAAAGTAGCCACGCAGCAGTCTTAACCTACTTTCAATGGAATTACTGTTGTGTCTCCTGGTAGAAGCATTTCTCCCTTTGGGACTAAGCCTCTAGATGAGCACAGATTATGTAAGGTCCCTCAAACTGGAAGCAAAAATTTTACTAATGGGGCCGGGCGCAGTGGCTCATGCTTGTAATCCCAGCACTTTGGGAGGCCGAGGCAGGCAGATCACGAGGTCAGGAGATCGAGCCTATCCTGGGTAACACGATGAAACCCCATCTCTACTAAAAATACAAAAACAATTAGCCAGGCATGGTGGCATGCACCTGTAGTCCCAGCTACTTGGGAGGCTGAGGCAGAAGAATTGCTTGAATTTGGGAGGTGGAGGTTGCAGAGAGCTGAAATCGTGCCACTGCACTCCAGCCTGGGTGACAAAGTAAGATTCTGTCTCAAAATACTAATAAATAAATAAAAATTTTATTAGCGAATCACTAGGATAATAGTAGGCAGTGCCACTTCCTTTTTTACCCACTTGATACCCGGACCCATGAATCCTGGCTATTAGATAAACTGTACCGTATATTGAATGCTTACTTAGAGTATATACAGCTTCCTGGATGATGCTGCCCCAGCCCTGCAAGGTACTTAGCTGGTGCTATAACTGAGTCTTCAAAAGGCTGCTCCACCTTTCTATTAAGCTACTTTATGATGAGGAGGAACATTGTGAGACCAGCGGATTTCATAAGCGTGGGTCCATTACTGCGTGTCATTTGCAGTGAGTGAGCACCTCAATCAGAAACAATGCTGTATAGAATACCATGATGGCAAGTAAGCATTGCTTGCAAGGAAGGCAAATCCATATCCAGAGTGTCTATTCCAATAACAATGCTGCCCCTTCCATGGTAGAATATCATTAACCTGCCACTAGGCAGCTGGCTGATTCATCCTCCCCAGAGAATGGGACCACATTAGGTGAGCACTGTAGGTCTTTGCTGCTGGCAGACTGGCCACTCAGCAGTGGCTATAGCCAGGTCAGCCCTGGTGAGCGGAAGTCCCGTGTTGCTTGAGTCCATGCATAACCCCCGTCCCTGCCCCCATGGCCACTTTGATCATGAGCCAATTAGTTAGGCAGTAACAGAGGTGGGTAGAGAACGAGGCTGACTGGTATCTATAGAACAGGACATTCGATCACTTGATTGATTATTGAAATCCTTTGCTGAGGTCATCTGTTGGTGTGTATTCATGTAGAATATAAGTATCTCTCTGTTTCTTCCAGCTGGGGGCAGTGGTTCACACCTGTAATCCCAGCACTTTGGGAGGTTGAGGCAGATGGATCATTCAAGGTCAGGAATTTGAGAGCAGCTTGACCAACATCTCTACTAAAAATAGAAAAATTAGCTGGGCAAAGTGCAGGTGCCTGTAATCCCAGCTATTCACGAGGCTAGGGCAGGAGAATCACTTGAACTCAGGAGGTGGAGGTAGCAGTGAGCTGAGATCGAGCCATTGCACTCCAGCCTGGACAACAAAGTGAGACTCTGTGTCTCACAAAAAAAAAAAAAAAAAAAAAAAATCTGTTTTTTTTACTGTTCAGAGAGGTCTATCCATGTATCTCTTTCTCAGACTTCCTTGTAATCAATTTCCCAATCACATTCCTTCTAAGTTCCTGACCCTCCAGCCAGATCATCGGCCACATCCCTAATATATCCAGCAAAGTTACCTTCCCCAGATATCAGATGACACTTAGGTTGAGGATTCTTAGTCCACTAGTATGACATTGAAAGAGTAGGAAGTACTCTTTTTTCCCTATTTCTATGTTCTAGGTAATTAAAAAATATGTATTCCCATGATTCCATCTTCTTGAACTTTAGAGATGGGGGCGGGGGGTCTCACTATATTGTAAAGGCTGGCCTCAAACTCCTAGGCTCAAGTGATTCCCCTAGCTTGGCCTCTTGAGCAGCTGGGACTACAGGCATGTTCCACCACACTGGGTCCCAAATAGGCAGCCTACAAATTGAGTCCAGATTAAGGGCTCAACATGGAATGTAGACTGGTTTTGCTGATTTCTTGCTGCTTTAAGGTTGTGAATCACTGCCAGGCATGGTAGCTCATGCCTGTAAACCCAGCACTTTGGGAGGGTGAGGCGGGGGGAATCACTTGAGGTCAGGAATTCAATACCAGCTTGGCCAACATGGTGAAACATCATCTCTACTAAAAAATACAAAAATTAGGCTGGGCACAGTGGCTCACGGCTGTAAGCCCAGCACTTTGGGAGGCTGAGGCGGGTGCATCACCTGAGGTCAGGAGTTTGGGATCAGCCTTACCAATAAGGTGAAACCCCGTCTCTACTAAAAATACAAAAATTAGCCAGGTGTGGTGGTGGGCGCCTATAATCCCAGCTACTAGGGAGGCTGAGGCAGGAGAACTGCTTGAACCCAGGAGGCAGAGGTTTCAGTGAGCCAGAATCACATCATTGTGCTTCACCCTGCTCAACTGAGCGAGACTCTGTCTCTAAAAAAGGAAACTATTGGTCACGTAACTAGTGGGTGGAAATGGGAGGAAATAGAATCCAAATTCAAGGTGTCTGACTCCAGGACTAAAACATGAGAGAATTTGAGACCAGGCAAGGTGGCTCACGCCTGTAATACCAACACTTTGGGAGGCCTAGGCAGGCGGATCACCTGAGGTCAGGAGTTCAACACCAGCCTGAACAACAGCCTGGTGTTAAACCCTATCTCTACTAAAAATACCAAAAATTAGCCAGTCATAGTGGCCTGCAATCCCATCTACTCAAGAGGCTGAGATAGGAGAATCGCTTGAACCTGGGAGGCAGAGGTTGCAGTGACCCAAGATCATGCCATTGCACTCCAGCCTAGACAACAAGAGCGAAACTCAATCTCAAAAATAAATAAATAAAATAATCTAAGAAACATTGAATTTTGAGATTCCTGGGCCTTTAACATAAATGCAAGCTAACCTACTAGGTGCTAGAAATGCCTTCTGTCTTGATCTGGGAGGTTGTACATGAGTTATGTACATAAGTAAACATTCATTAAGATATTTATGTGCCAGGTGCGGTGGCTCACGCCTGTAGTCCCAGCACTCTGGGAGGTCAAGGCAGGTGGATCACAAAGTCAGAAGTTCGAGACCAGCCTGGCCAATATGGTGAAACCCCATCTGTACTAAAAAAAAAAAAAACACCACCACAAAAATTAGCCAGGCATGGTGGCGTGTGCCTGTAATCTCAGCTACTTAGGAGGCTAAGGCAGGAGAATTGCTTGAACCCAGGAGACAGAGGTTGCAGTGAGCTGAGACCGTGCCCGTACACTCCAGCCTGAGTGACAGGGCAAGACTCTGGTCTCAAAAAAAAAAAATTATTTAGGCCGGGTGTGGTGCCTCATAACTGTAATCCCAGCAGTTTGGGAGGCCGAGGAAAGTGGACCACCTGAGGTCAGGAGGTCAAGACCAGCCTGGACAACATAATGAAACCCTGTCTCTACTAAAAATAGAAAAAATTATCTGGGCATGGTGGCGAGTACCTGTAATCCCACCTACTTGGGAGGCTGAGGCAGGAGAATCACTTGAACCTGGAGGCAGAGGCTACAGTGAGCCGAGACCCGGCCACTGCACTCCAGCCAGGGTGACAAGTGAGACTCTGTTCCACATACTGGATTCAAGTGATTCTCCTACCTCAGCCTCCTGAGTAAATTGGGATTACAGGCGCCCGCCACCATACCTGGCTAAGTTTTGTATTTTTAGTAGAGACAGAGTTTCACCACGTTGGCCAGGCTGGTCTCGAATCCCTGACCTCAGGTGATCCACCTGCCTCGACTCCCAAAGTGATGGGATTACAGGTGTGAGCCACTGCTCCTGGCCTAACAAATGCTTTCTTAAATCTGAATTTCCTTTTCAACATTACACTATGTGCCCTAGCTAGCTTTGAACTCTTCGTGCTTTTGTTGCTTTTCGTTCTTTTGAGAGGGAGTCTAGCTCTGTCTCCCAGGCTGGAGTGCAGTAGCACGATCTTGGCTCCCTGAAACCTCTGCCTCCCAAGTTCAAGCAACTCTGTGCCTCAGCCTCCCGAATAGCTGGGATTACACCATGCCGAGCTAATTTTTGTATTTTTAGTAGAGATAGGGTTTCACCATCTTGGCCAGACTGGTCTCCTGACCTTGTGATCTACCCGCCTTGGCCTCCCAAAGTGCTGGGATTACAGGCTGGAGCCACCGCACTGGGCTGAACTCTTTATTTCACATAGTTAGATTTATTTACTCCTGGAGGCAGGGACCTCTTGCTCCCTCTTCCTCCAACTCCTTTAAAATAACTAAAATACTCTGATGTTCTGCAATATTCTTAATATAATATTTATTTCTTTTTGTAAAAAGCTTTTAATACTAGTCTAGAGCAGTAGTGACAAGTGAGGAAGTGTGGAGCAAGAAGTTTGATCTGTAACTGACCCTGAACAATGGAGATAACTCACTATTGAGATAGTTCACTATTTGGATGCTGTATTATTAGAGTCAACAGCTTTATTTCATCCCACATCAGCTAATTGGAACAACAGTGAAGGTCAAGATAAGAGAATTGTCATAGGTGCTGGACTGCTCTCTCCCCAACACCATCATCATCCCTGCACCTCCCTCATCTCCTCCCACATGTTCTTCTTCCTCCTTTTCTAACACGACCCAGAAATTGAAGAGGAGATTCTCTTCTGGCCAATAATATTATACGGTTCCAGAGCAAGGTTCTGTTTGCTAAACTTTGAAAGGGATTCTTAGATATTCCTCCTTTCCCTGCAGCCTAGACTTATTAGAGGTTACAAAGAAATCCCTTTTACATTGGGTCAAAGAACCCCTGAGGATAGGGTGGGAAAGAGGAAGTCATCAATACCCTGGTAACAACAGCGTTGTTCAAGGTCAAGACCTTTTTTCCCCCACCTCCTACTTTTCAGGAACCAAAAAAAAAAAAAAAGATCAGGAGGTTTTTTTTTTTTTTTTTTCTTTTTCTTTTAGAGACAGAGTTTCGGTCTTGTTGCCCAGGCTGTAGTGCATTGGTGCAATCGTGGCTCACCACAACCTCCACCTCCACCTCCACCTCCCAGGTTCAAGGGATTCTTTTGCCTCAGCCTCCTGAGTAGCTGAGATTACAGGCATGTGCCACCATTCCGGTTAATTTTATATTTTTAGTAGAGACGGAGTTTAGTAGAGACGGAGTTTCTCCTTGTTGGTCAGGCTGGTCTCGAACTCCTGACCTAAGGTGATCCGCCCGCCTCAGCCTCCCAAAGTGGTGGGATTACAGGTGTGAGCCACCGAGCCAGGCCAGTCAGGACTATTTTTGATAATTCGGTTTGATGGTTTAGCCTTCTGAACTCTACAGCAGACCTTAGAATTTGGTATACATAGTAATTCAGTCCTTGAATATTAAAAACCTTTAATTAAAGTAAGATCTGACAAATTCAAAGTGGAATCATGAGTCAGAAATTTTTTTCCAGCATCATAGGAAAATAATAATAATAAAAAAATAAAATTTAAAAATAAAAAATTTGTTGGGTTTTTGTTGGTTTGTTTTCTTTTGTTTTGTTTTGATCTGAGAAGGAGTTTCACTGTTGTTGCCCAGGCTGGAGTGCAATGGCGTGATCTCAGCTTACCGCAAACTCTGCCTCCGGGGTTCAAGCAATTTTCCTGCCTCAGACTCCTGAGTAGCTGCGATTACAGGCCTGCACCATCACCCCTGGCTAATATTCCTATCTTTAGCAGAGACTGGGGTTTCACCGTGTTGGTCAGGCTGGTCTTGAACTCCTGACCTCATGATCCACCGGCTTCAACCTTCCAAAGTGCTGGGATTACAGGCTTGAGCCACCCCGCCTGGCTGCTTGTGTTCTTATAGGTATAACAGGCAAAATAAGTGAAGAATATCCTGCATAATTCCATTTGTAATCTCTAAACCAGCAGTTTCAATAGCTGTGCTGTTCATCTTTCCATCACTGGTGATTGGAGAGTACTCTACCTCCCAGACGAAGGAGGACTGTTTGTTGTAATTTAAAGACTCTTTGTTCAAGGCTCATGGAATTGTCAGTTTAGGGGACCTGAGGCAAAGAGTATTGTTGTTTTTAAGAGTTATTTTGTATATCACATTGATGTGCAGTTCTATATTTAAATGTCAGGAAATGACTCCTAAACTCTATTTGTTTACAGAACCCTAGTTCTCATTTATGCCCATTCCTTCATCAACAAATAATGATTTTCTACTTTTTGCCTGGTTCTCTCTAGAAGAGTAGTTCTTTAACAATAGCATTCAAATCACCTGGTTTCAATGGGGGAGCTGTCATGAAAAAAACAGAAATCACAGGGAGAACTTTAAAACACAGATTCCCGGTCCCTCCCACCAAAGATTCCTACTCAGTGGTGAAGACCGTCAACCAGCATCTCTAACAAGCTCCCAGGTGGTGCTGAGGATGCTGGTGAATGAACCATACATACTCTTCCGGGGCTGCAGATAAGACAATACATAAAACAGGCAAAAAAATAAAAATAGGCTGTGCATGGTGGCTCACGCCTGTAATCCCAGCACTTTGGGAGGCTGAGGTGGGTGAATCACCCGAGGTCAGGAGTTTGAGACCAGCCTGCCAACATGGTGAACCCCGTCTCTACTAAAAACACAAAAAAATTAGCTGGGCATGGTGGTGTGTGCCTGTAATCCCAGCTACTTGGGAGGCTGAGGCAGGAGAATTGCTTGAACCTGGGAGGCGGAGATTGCGCCATTGCACTCTAGCCTGGGAAACAAGAGCGAAACTCCGTCTTAACAAACAACAAAAAAATTCCTCTCACAGAGCTTACATTCTAGTCGTAGTAGGGAGATAAATCAGATACATAGGTAGGCAGATAGGTAGGTAGGTAAATAGACAGATAGATAGAATGTATATTACCTGTGTCACCTGGACAAAGGGTACATTCACATTTGGCATGTGTGTCAACCTAAGCTGCACCTGATCTTTTCTTTTTCTTCTTTTTTTTTTGTTTGAGACAGAGTCTTGCTCTGTCGCCCGGGCTGCAGTGCAGTGGGGCAATCTCAGCTCACTGCAACCTCCGCCTCCCGGCCTCAAGCACTTCTCCTGCTTCAGCCTCCCAGCACTGGGGATTACAGGCACCTGCCACCATGAGTGGCTGATTTTTGTATTGTTAGTAGAGATGGGGTTTCACCATGTTTGTCAGCCTGGTCTCCAACTCCTGACCTTGTGATCCACCCACCTCGGCCTCCCAAACTGCTGAGACTACAGGCGTGAGCCCCCACGCCCAGCCCGCTCGACCTTTTCTAATTATCTTCAAGGCTGCCTATTGCCCTATCCAAATCCTATTACTGGAATTATTTGAAAAATCTCCCATTTTGGTTTTGGTGGGCTTTGGTCAGCTCCTTCACTTACCCTATTTTATCAGCAAGGGCTTTATGACTTGTATTTTGTGCTGACCTCCCATCTCATCCTGTGACTTATTATGCCTTTTCTGTCTGGGAATGCAGCCCAGTAGGTTTCATCCTCATTTTACCCAGCTCCTGTTTTTTTTTTTTTTTTTTTTATTTTTAAGATGGGGTTTCACCATGTTGGCAGGCTGGTCTTGAATTCCTGACCTCAGGTGATCCACTCACCTCAGCCTCCCAAAGTGCTAGAATTACAGGCGTGAGCCACTGCGCCCGGCTCCCAGCTCCTGTTTTAGATGGAATTGTTCTGGTTCACATGTCTGATCGTGAGATCCTCACTGAGTGTCAGTTGCTGTGTTCTCTCCCATAACTCCCTCCTGTTGCACCCCTGCCTTTAAGTCCCGTTAAACATTTTGGAACCCATTATTTTCTCTCATGCCTTTACCCAAACTGTTAATTTTCTGGAATTCCCTTCTCTCCACATTTTTCCTTCTCAGATCACTGACGATCGTCCAGTCCTCCCTGCCCATCCCTCCTCGACCCCAGCTTCCATTATTTCTACTCTCTTAGCATCCAGTGCATTTTTTCAGTACTTACGACACAACATTATCATTATAATTAACATTATAATTTTCTTTTTCATCTATTTGATCTACACTACTACATTGTTAAAGTGCGGGGATTACCGACGTGAGCCACCTCACCCGGCCATCACTTTTTTTTTTTTTTTTTGATACAGGGTCTCATTCTGCTGCTCAGGCTGGAGTGCAGTGGCACAATCTGGGCTCACTGCATCTTCCCCCTCCTGGGTTCAAGTGATTCTCCTGTCTCAGCCTCCCTAGTAGCTGGGATTACAGGCATGCACCACAATGCCCAGTTAATTTTTGAATTTTTAGTCAGGACAGAGTTTCAGCATGTTGGCTACACTGGTCTTGAACTCCTGATCCACCCACCTTGGGCCTCATAAAGTGTTGGGATTACAGGAGTGAGCCACCGTGCCTGGCCTATTAGCTCATTTTAATACCTTTTTACGCTAGCCTGTTCCAAAAAATCCAAAATCAGCTTCCTAAACCTCAACTTTATTCAAATTGCTTTCCTTGGCGAAGAATGTAGTAAGTTGGCCTTCCAGCCACCAGCCCCCTTCCCGTTGGTCTTTCACTCCGGAGGCGCTTACCCTAGACACAATGGGACAGAAAGTGGGGGATGGGGGAATTCAGGTCAGGCTTTTATGCAAAGACCCCCTTCTGCAAAGAACAAAGCTTCTGGTACCTGCCCTTTCCAGAGCTGCGGGCAAACTCAGCCTTGGTGAGTCTTGGTGGCCTTGACAGTCCCCACTTACCAAACTGTGCTGATTAAGAATGAAAGGAAGGCAAGTTTTTCCCTTTTTTAAACAAATCTTCCTATTTCTAACGAGACACAGACTATCTGCCTGAAGCATGATGTATCTAGTTCCACTTACCTGCTCCCCACACCCCTATTCTTACTCTTCTCTGGAATGGAGGTCTGAGAAGAAAAAAGATTATGCCACATTTCATCTCCTTGCTTCGCACCCAGCAATACTTGTACTCGCAACAGCTGGAGCCTTTGCGCTGTGAACAAAAGTCAGCTTGTGTGGGAGTAAAGCCAGCTGCTCCCAGTGCAGACCCCAGAGGCAGAGTGCAGAGGAGAAAGAGTCAAAGAGTTGTGTCTTCAAAAATTACATAATCGGGATTTGCTTAAGAGTTTACTTTTCGGGGTGGGAGATTGGAAAAGAGGAAGAAATCTTAGGTTTCTTAAATGTTGGGTTTGGGAACAGGAAGGAAAATCGAAAACCGCGGACTTTGTCCACAAATGTTAGTGCTGGAACCCCACTCTAAAAACTTTGTTCCTTTGGAAACCATACCTCCCGTCACCCTGCAAAAAAAAAACAAAAAACAAAAAACAAACAAAAAAAACAAAGCAAAACCCAAACACAGGATGAGCGTGGAGTAGTCTTGAAAGACATGACACTATCACCAGACCCGAGAAGAAGCTAAAGAGCCAGAGGGAAAAAGCCAGAAGTCGACTGCCTGGGAGGAGGGCTAGACAAGAGACCAAACTGAAGGGAACTAAGGTAGGGGCTGAAAACAAGTACCATTTTGAAGACTAACTGATGCCTGTGTTGTGTTTTACTATGACCTCAGAGTGAATCAAAGAAGAAAATGGAGCTAGTTGAAAATTCTGCCCAAACTAGACAGACTTTGAAACATCAAGTTATCTCAGATCAAGAAACCTCCCCAATGAGAATTTCAATAACCTCAGGAATCAAGGTGCACTCATCCTGGAGTATAGTGGCACGATATCGGCTCACCTCAACCTCTGCCTCCCGGGTTCAAGGGATTCTCCCGCCTCAACCTCCCAAGTAGCTGTGACTACAGGCGCCCCCTCACCATGCCCGGCTAATTTTTGTATGTACACATATATGTGTATATATATACATATATATGATTTTTTTTTTTGACTCGGAGTCTTGCTCTGTTGCCGGGTTGGAGTGCAGTGGCGCGATCTCGGCTCACTGCAATCTCTCCCTTCCGGGTTGAAGCGATTCTCCTGCCTCAGCCTACCGAATAGCTGGGACAACAGGCGCCCCCCACCAGCCCGGCTACTTCTGTATTTTTAGTAGAGAAGGGGTTTCACTGTGTTGACCAGGATGGTCTCGACCTGTGACCTCGTAATCCGTCTGCCTCGACCTTCCAAAGTGCTGGATTACAGGCGTGAGCCATCGCGCCCGGCCTTTTTATTTGTGAAATATTAGTTTTATCCCATTCCTGTTGAATCATTCCTCATTTAAAAGGTTGAAACGTGGTGAACCTAGAAGTATTTATTGCTGGGTTTGTCTTCAGGGTCCCCTTTTCTCCTTTTTCCAGCTTCCCCACTAGTCTGGGTTACTGCGCCGTTACTTTTGCATTACAATGGCCTTGGTGAGACTGGCAGACCGGATTAACTGAGAATTCACAAGGGTGGGTCGGAGGGGGGTGTGCCCGCCAGGAGGGGTGGGTCTAAGGTGATAGAGCCTTCATTATAAATCTAGAGCCTCCAGGATGTTAACGTTTTGCTGGACTCAGCTGGTTGCCTCCAGTTACGGCGGAGGCGACTCACTTCATTCCAACTTTCTGATACTTTGCTTCTGGAGGTCATATTTCTCTAAAATCTTCCAGAAACAAGTCTTAAGGCTGCCTTAGCCTTTTTTCCAGTCCAGTTCTTAAGTTTTTTTCCTCCTCTTCCCCAATAATAACATGAGTATGGATCCAGTTTGTTCACAAAGCCTGCCTTGCTCCGAAGCATCGGACTGTGGAGAATCTTCACCTACGCCTGTGATTTGTGAGCCTGAAGAAAATTATCCATCCTTGCAAATGTGTTCTGCTGAGATGCCTCACACAGAGACTGGTAAGAAACAAATTAATCCTTTTTTTTTTTTTTCAATAGAGATGGGATTTTCCCATGTTGGCCAGGCTGATCTCGAACTCCTGACCTCTGGTGATCATGCACCTCAGCCTCCCAAAGTGCTAAATTCTAGGATTACAGGCTTAGCCACCCTGCCTGGCGGAAACAAATTTATCCTTGAAAGGCCAAGTTCCTTAAGGGAAAAGGGAAGGAGAGGATTAAGAGATCATTTCCCTCTTGAGCAATGATACCGCATCACTAATAAGCAAGTGATATTATCATCCAGTCCTCTGGAAACCCCCCTTTCGATTGTAACTTGGTGGCACCTGCCCTTTGAACTATGTCCCAGGTCTCAGGAGTGTGCACTGAGTTGAAGGACAGAATTCGGCAGCTGAGCAGTGTAGTGTAAATATGAGAACCTATGGGCTTAGGCACGGTGGAAACAAAAATGTGTTGTTATAGTTAAATGAGGGTGATGCGTACATCTTCACATAGCACTGGGCACACAACTATAGCAGATGTTATTGCTAATTAACCAGAAGACCTGACATCACAGCTCGGGGATAAGCATCATGTTTTTGTTTTGCCAAAAATGGCAAGGGAAATCATGATGAAATTTATGTAATTAATATGTAATTTATGTAATTACATTCTTTCTGTGTCAGTAATGGCTGGCTCTCCTCTATTCTCTGGGTTTGTGGAAGTCATTGGACAGCTCTGAGTTTGGGAGCACCTCCCATCTTTACTTCTCCTAAGTCCCTGGGAAGTGTTGACCCAACTTTCTGGTAAAGGTTAATTCCAGAAAGTTTAATCTACTGACACTCAAATAGGACTTAGCTTGAAGTCCAATTTGACTTCAAGAACTGTGCTAGTACTCATACTTCTGACGGTAGCAGCAATGGGTGAGGAATACTCATAAAACCCCTACCATTTTCTTGAAAATCAATTTTTCAGAGGTTTTAAAAAATTTAAAAGTGAACCAACTTCACCAAGAATGCGTTTGGTAACATTGACGCTATAAAATAGCTTAAAAATGGGGAGGGGGGTGCGCTCAAAAAAAACCAGCTTAAAAACTGCGTTTACATTATGAATTCCGTTGTAAAGAGTAGGTTGTGGGAGAGGAATAAGGAAACACGATTGCTATATTTGCGCCTTAGATTTGAATGTCACCTTGTTTCTCTTTTTTTTTTTTTTGAGAGAGTTTTGCTCTTGTTGCCCAGGCTGGAGCACAATGGCTCCATCTTGGCTCACTGCAATCTCCACCTCCCGGGTTCAAGTGATTCTCCTGCCTCAGCCTCCTGAGTAGCTGAGATTACAGGCATGCACCACCATGCCTGGCTAAGTTTTTGTATTTTTTAGTAGAGACAGGGTTTCGCCATCTTGGTCAGGCTGGTCTCAAACGCCTGACCTCAGGTGATCCGCCC
>CAUYLG010055442.1:0-61861 GCA_963573385.1 Cacajao melanocephalus
GATTTCGGGTGTTCTCAGCCTTTTTGCACTGGTTTCTTCCCATTTTTGTGGATTTATCCACCTGTCGTCTTTGTAATTGCCGACTTTCAGATTGGGTCTGAGTGGACGTCCAGCTTGTTGGTGATGAAGTTTTTTCTGTTACTTAGTTTTCCTTCGGCGGACGCCCTTTCCCCACAGAGCTAGGCCTTCCTGGGTTCAGCTGTTCTTGCTGTGAAACTCTCAGTCCTCAGCGCTTCCAATTGCTGTTCTCCTTGCGGGGATGGGACCCGCTGAGCCCGACTAAAGGGGCACCCAGTTGCATATACTCCACACTGAGAAGCGCTGCGCCGCACCGGGGTGCAGGCAAAACAGCTGCGCCACCCAAAAGAGTCGCGCTGGCGAGCCTTGTGGCTCCTCTGCCAGTTATTTCCCAGTTTGTGTTCCACAGAAATTCATCTGAAATTGTGGCGTCCACTCGCTCTCTGTGCTTTCACTGGGAGCTAAAATCCTGAGCTGTTGTTAATCGGCTATCTTGGATCTCTCTGCCCAGTGATGAAGTTTTTTCTGTTTCTTAGTTTTCCTTTGGCGGACGCCCCTTTCCCACAGAGCTGGACCTTCCCGGTTCAGCTGTGCTTACTGTGAAACTCTCAGTCCCGGCCAAAAAAGTCACACTGGCGACCCGTGTGGCTCCTCCTCTGGGAATCTCCCAGTCTGTGGACAACAAAAATTCATCTGAAAGTGCGGCGTCCACTTGCTCTCTGCGCTTTCACTGGGAGCTACAATCCTGAGCTGTTGTTAATCGGCCATTTTGGATCTCTCCCTAAAACTGCATTTCTTTTATGACTAATGGTGTCGAGCATGAGCATTTTAAAGTGCTTATTAGTCATTTACATATTTTAATAAAACATTAGTTCAAATTTTTGCCCAATTGGGGATGTTTTTAGACTATGTTGTGCATACATTTTCTTCCAGAATGTGGCTTCCTTATACATTTTTAAAGGTGACTATTGATGAGCAAATAGTTTACTTTTGATGAAGTCTAAGTTATCCATTTTTTCTTTTAGTTTTACTACATTTTGTGTCCTAAGAAGATGTTGCCTACTTGAAATTATGGCAAAAATCTACTACACTAGTTTTCTTCTAAGCTCCTTTTGGCTCTAGCTTTTAAGTTTAGGTATACGGCCTACTTTTTGTATATAGAATGAGATAGAGTTCATTAATTTTATTCCATATGGATGTCCAGCTTGCACGAAATATTTGCTCAAAAAACTTTTATTTTCCTTCTGTGCTTCTTTGGAACCTTTGTCAAATATCATGTGTCCATGTAAGGGTGGCTCTATTTCTGTATTCTGTATTTGGTTCTATTGATCCATTTTTCATTCCTATGCTAACACTGTATTATCTTGATTAGAATTGCTTTATAATAATTATTGATGTCAGGTAATTTAGGCTACCCAACAGTGTTACTTTTCAAGACAACTTTAGAATTTTAGGTCCTTTGAATTTTCATTTTCACATATTTTAGGAAGAACTTTCCAAGTTCTTAAAAAAAAACTCTGCTGGGTTTGGGACTGGAATTGTGTTAGTTTCACTGACTATTTTGGAGAGAAATTACATTTTACAGCATTGACTCCTAAAACATGAACATAGTATATGTTTCTGTTTATTTTGGTGTTCTTTAATTTACCAAAGCAATGTTTTTATTTCTATGGTAGACATTTTGCACAACATTTATTAAGTTTATTCCTTTGTAACATATTATGTGATGCTCTTTAAATAGATGCACTCCTTGGGTTGTGCCCTTCACACTGATTCTGGACTTTGGCCAGTGAGGCAGAAACAAGGATGCAAGGAGAGATTTGGAAAACCTCTTGCTGCCTTTGAGCCTTGCTGCATGGGCAGATTGAAATAGTCTGTTGGATTATGAGTGACACATGGTCCAGTCTCTCCTTTTGCTCTTGGATGGCAGTCATATAACCTGCTGACACGGGAGTGAACCAGCCTCCCTGAGCTGACCTGCCAACCGACTGCAGATGATGAGTGAACACGATGAGATTAGCCAAGTCCAGATTAGGTCAAAAGAACTAGACAGAAGAAATGTGAGCTAAATAATTAGTTATTATCTTAACCCATTATATTTTGGAGAGAACTATTACATGTCAAAAGCTAAAAACAACACAGATACACACACATATATATGTATATATCTTTTCTTCTTTTGTTTTAGTCTTTGTTTTTGTTTATTTGGTCCTATACAAACATCTTTGAGAGAGCAAGTGGTGAGATATAGAAAGGAAAACAAGAACATGAAGTTTATTTATAATATGATACTGTTTTTATGTGTACCATGTTGCACATCTCAAGTATTTGTCTCCCAAATTAAAAAAAAAAACACACACAGTCTGCTTCTCTTTTGAAAATATGAGTATCTGCAGGTGATTTTCCCCCAAGAAATCACTCCAGGGTAGTTATGAATTAGCCTTCTCTCTATGCTTTATTATGAAAGCTAAAGAATTGAAATGGCAATTGGAGTCAGAGAGGGGAAAAGTGGTCCAAAGTGAGAGGTGGTAGTTTAAAATGATTATACTGCAGGGTACCTGGTGTCTCTTCACTGGCCAACCTCTTTCCATGTCCTTGTCAGGCTCCATCATTCTGTCGTTCCTTCCTATAAAACTTTTCCGTTCAAAACTGAGATACAAAGCTATGAGCATATACATGGAGAGGTAGATCAACCTGGAAGCCACTTAATAGTCCAGGTGAGACATCAAGAGGACAACTGAGGAAATAAAGTGGACATGGAGAAGAGGGAGAAGATTCAACTATTTATATGGTGTAATTACTAGCAATTAGTTCCGGAGGATGAGAGACACGAAGCAATCTAAGATGTCTCATGGAACAAATCTGCACATCTTGTTGTCCACTGTATGGGAAGAGTTCCTTTGAAAGGCCAATTTCATAATCTTTTCTAAGGTGTGCCTGTTCCTCAATATGAAATTGTGAGATTTCTAGGCCCTGTTAGTAGAGATGAGTCCACAAGATGAGTCCACCCGACACAACCCTTTTCATAACTAAAATTGTTCTTTCTGGAACCAGGGCATCTTCTAAACAAGATTATTTCTTGTACTGAGCACAGATTAATGTCTATTAACTTGTCAGGCACTTGACATCAGCTGGGATCTTTAAAATGTCACTTGGGAAGTTGAAGACACTCTGTTTGAAGTTGCCTTTTATTCCCGTCATCCTCTCCAGTACGAGTGTTCATGACATGACATGCTGCAGACCACAGACAGTGATGCTTTGTGTTGCTTTCTCCCAAAGATATATATTTTTTTTCATTCGGCCATGGAATTACCCTTATTTAAGTTTCTGAATGCTGATACTAACTATACTCCTATTATTTCGTAATTGACACCAACACACTTCCTGGTTTCTCAATACTATTCACCAAAGGATTTGCTATTTGACCAACATTCTTTTTCTATACACCCTTGTCAACAACAACCACATGGACCCACAGGGCTTGACCTCTTAGACTCATCTAGCAAAACTACTTCCTTTCCTACGCTCTAACAAGCAAACATAGATCTCTGAAGTTGTCTTTTTTCTCTATTCAGTTGGAAAGGAAGTTCTTACTTTTTCAAAACTTCTTACAATCATAAATGGGTATACTTAAGTGCTCCAGCTAGAAGGAGAATCCCCAGTCAGTTGATGATCTTTTCTGTCTTCAGATAGCTGGATACACAAACATAATTCAACATCAGACTTGAGTGTGGGTACCTTAGTTGACGGCTGCAGATCCAATCTATCTTCTCAAATTTCTTATGACATTTCTATTTCTTCTCTAAAACTATATGTAACAAGAAATAGACCATTTCCTAACAAGATGTTTTTGGTGTGTGTGCTTTCTACTTTCTTACTTGCCCTTTAAAATGTTCTTCATACTCACCAATACCATTACTTTTCAACCCTTCCATGTTTCTCACCTGATCTGTTATTATACTTATTTCCTTTCCCTTTCCTTTCCCAAAGTGCTTCATTCCTTTTGTCCACCAGTCCTTTTCCAGTGTGTTCGACATCCTCACTTTCCTTCTCTTCCTTGCATATTCACTCTGGTGTCATGGCAAATAGAATCTTTTTTTTTTTTTTAATGAAAGAAAGAAAGAAATAGGAAGAGAAAGGGGGAGAGAGAACAGAAATCTTGCTCTATTGCCCAGGTTGGAATGCAATCTAGAATTAAGTATTGAAGACCTCTTTTATGCCAATAATTGTGCTTAACAACGGAGACAGGAAGGAATAAGGGAAGAAAGTAACAAACAGCCAACCATTATCTCATTTGAATCTGTGAAATGCTATGCAATTGCTGAAGAGTGATTTACTTCCAATTAAATGGTCACTTTTAGTATAGGTGTAATATAATACCGAGAAAAATGTACGTTTTATGCATTTGGGGTGGAGAATTCTATAGAATCTTTAGCAAGTACAGGTCTTTATAATCAAGGTTCTGCTATATCAGTTAACAGATTTCTGTTTTTCCTTTTCATACATACGCGTTTGTAAGTAAAACATTCCTGATCTCTTTTATGAGGCAACATGTTTCAACAATTTCTGCCCTCTTGACAACATGTTATACCATTTCTGCTTTCAGTACCATTAAGCAAACCTATTATCCATATTAGGAAAACAGCAAGTGAGCATTTTTTTGTTAGTAAATTTTGAGTTGACATGTATTGTATTTCACTTAGAAGAAGCATTTTCTTTCTTCACATTTTATGCAATTACAAGCTCAAACAACAACAACAACAACAAGAAAATTACCACCAGAAGTAAAATATAATTCCTGTGGATCTGCCTTGAAGTAGCATAATGAACACTTTTCCTTCTAACATGGATATAATATAGTATTAGCAAAACGACCTAAAGTGAGTTATTTTATTGTTTCATCAGAGTTTTATGAGACTAGCTAGACATTAAAAACAATTATTCACAATTCATTTATGATTTTTGAAATATTTATTTAATTTCATCTTTTAATGTTCTGAAACTTTTTTTTTTAATTGTACTTTAGGTTCTGGGGTACATGTGCAGATCATGCAGGATTGTTGCATAGGTACATACATGGCAATGTGGTTTGCTGCCTCCATCCCCCTGTCATCTATATCTGGCATTTCTCTGCATGTTATCCCTCCCCAACCTCCCTACCCATGCTGTCCCTCCCCTAGTCCCCCACAACAGACCCCAGTGTGTGATGCTGTCCTCCCTGTGTCCATGTGTTCTCATTGTTCAACTCCCACCTATGAGTGAGAACATGCAATGTTTGATTTTCTGTTCTTGTGTCAGTTTGCTGAAAATGATGGTTTCCAGATTCATCCATGTCTCTACAAAGCACATGAGCTCATCATTTTTTATGGCTGCATAGTATTCCATGGTGTATATATGCCACATTCTCCTTGCCCAGTCTATCACTGATGGGCATTTGGGTTGGTTCCAGGTCTTTGCTATTGTAAACAGTGCTGCCACGAACATACATGTGCATGTGTCTTTATAATAGAATGATTTATAATCTTTTGGATATATACCCAGTAATGGGATTGCTGGGTCAAATGGAATATCTATTTATAGATCCTTGAGGAATAGCCACACTGTCTTCCACAATGGTTGAACTAATTTACATATCCCACCAACAGTGTAAAATTAACCCTATTTCTACACATCCTCTCCAACATCTGTCTACAGATTTTTTAATGATCGCCATTCTAACTGGTGTGAGGTGCTAGCTCAATGTGGTTTTGATCTGCATTTCTCTAATAACCAGTGACGATTAGCATTTTTTCATATGTTTGTTGGCCTCATATATGTCTTCTTTTGAAAAGTGTCTGTTCATATCCTTCACACTCTTTTGGATGGGTTTGTTTGCTTTTTTCTTGTAAATCTGTATTTGATTATTATATATTAATGTTAGCAAAGACAAAAACTGCTAATGTATAAGAATTATTTTTTGATAATTTCTTTGTCATTTTATTGACATATAACAGTTGCCAAATAATTTAATGAACATATCAATGATTCCGCAATCTACTTTCCAAAAGGAATAATATTTCTAATGCTAAATTAGCAAAGGTAGCCTTTTAATAACTTGAAATCACGATACCATTTAATATTTACCTATGCTATAGAAGATAATGTGATGTCAATTCAAACATTTAAATTCTCAGGTTCAGCATTCAAACTACTTTCTTTCACCTTAGGCATTTGTCCAGTAAATAAGAGATACTATGTACCTTGATGGCTTGAGTGTGGCTATAAATTCTGAAAATGATATTTCAGTTATAAGAAAATAGTGAGAAGTGAGTTTGCTCACTGACTCAATTATAGTAAGTTAGAACTTTGCAGATCTAATACTATGTATACCTTTAAAAAGTGACATACATACAAGAGAAGAAAGGTGCTTCAATTAATAATCTCATTGAATCATTTTCACCTACTTATAGAACAGTTAACTGCCTCTTCTGGCTAATAGAAAATATTGCTTTTCCAATAATAAAAATAAAAGATACTAATTATAAATATAGAAATTATAAAATCATAAGGAATATAATATAAATTGTCAATTATTATACACTTCTGAAAAAATTGCCAAGTAAATTTTTATAAATTTCCATATTTGAGAGACTGTGAAGAGGTTTCTAGAAGCTTACAGGTTTTGCAATAAAATTGAAGCTAATATAAACCAGTCATTAGTAGTGGATTGTACTCAACTGCCATATGACATATTGATTACTTTTTAAAAATCATATGTTCTTGCATCTGTTTGAAAATAGGTAAACAAACTTAATGTGGTTCCATCTCTATCCAGGTACTTAGGATACACCTATTCACCACAAAGACAAAGATCCCTGCTCTTTTACAGCTTATAATTCTAGTGGGAAAACAAAGAGTAAATAATAATAATACATGATGAAGTTGCATAGCATGTGAGAAAGTGACAAATGGTCTGAAAGAAAAAACATGTGGAGCCAGTGAGGGAGTGGACATGATAGTGTTAACTAAGGTGGCAAGAGTTCATTGAAAATCTTGAGGTAAATGAAGGTCGACTAAGCAGATACCTGGGCATCAGGCATTTGACACAGAAGGAAGAGCCAAAGGAACAGCTGTGGGGCAGATTGAGGTCTGCTGAGCTGGAGGAAAAGGAAAGATGGTAATTAAAAAAGTATCATAAAGTAAAGAATGATCAACTGATATACTGAGATAATCTATGAAATAGCACATTTGCTTGTTTTTGCCAAAGGCATGTGGAGCTGGGGGCATAGAAGAAAACAAGAAGTAAGGGTGAAACTGAGGGAGGCCCAGAGAAGGAACGGAGTCTTTGCAGAGTAAAACTTGTGAAGGATGATTCTTATAAATACATTACTTAATAAATATTTTTAAAGAAACGATTAAAGGAACACAAATGTAAAAATACTTTAATTTTTTAAGTTGTGAATAAACTGTAAAGAAAATTTTAAATATTAAAGCAAAAGGAATCAAACCTTGTTTGTTTCTTTTGTTTTGTTGTTTTCTACAAAAAGTAGAAACTTTTTTTTTTTTAAAAGGACTTGCAAAGAAAATTAAAGAAAAGCATTGAGGGAAATATGATGAAGAAAGATGCTGAATTTTAAAGGAGAATATGCTTTTATAAAAGAAAATAGAAGTAATATTATAAAAAGAGAAAATATTTTAGGAAAAAATAGAAGGAAGGAGGGAAAGAAGAAAGGAAAGAAGGAAGGAAGAAGGAAGGTAGGAAGGAAGGAAGGGAGGGAGGGAGGGAAGCAGGGAGGGAGGGAGAGAGGGAGGAAATATATAGACGTTAGGCAAATGTAAGAATCATAGTCGATTTTCCTAACTAGACTGATCTACACCACACAGCTGAAATCCTCATGGCAGAGAGGATAAATAGCCTACATCTCTTTCATTTACTCTTTAAGAATGGCACCTGATGTGTCTGACATGGAACTAACTCTATTCCTGATATAGAAGGCGATGGTATTGTTAAAAAAAAAAAAGAGCCTTCCATTTTAGAAATGTAGTCAAGAATCTTTCATTACCTTAGAGTATTGGAAATGCCCAACATCAACATGTTAAACAACAACAAAAGAAACAAAACCTCCTTCTCTTGGGATAACAAACCCATCTGCTTTTCGCCTTATAATTTGAGCATGAGTGTTTTCTGAAAGTTTGCTTTTTCTTCAACCCCAAAGTGCTAGACTCCATTGAATGTTGTGTGTGCAAATTAATTGCAATTTTAGTAGAAATCCTTTTAGCTGAGCTTAAGTCTCGATTTATGCTTTTAATTATATATTATTACCTGAAATAAACTCATTAAATACTGAGTCCATAAGCTTATCTTTGTGAAGTACTCCAAACTGCAGCTAAGCCTTTTAACCCTCAAGGAAATTGATGAAAAGAGTGGAAGATTACGTCTGAAATGTCTGAAATATATTTAAATTGCGTATTTTTAACCCTTAAGTTTCTGTATGAAACAGTAATATATTAAAAGCTATTGTTTTCTGAGTTCCATTTTATTTTTTACTTCTTTATAAAAATTTTACATTTCAGATAATTAGTTAAGATATTCACAACTTTTAATATCACCTCAACCAGAATGACCAACATCATTGTATCTATTTCCTAGCGCTGCCATAACTGGGTAGCTTAAAACAGAGCATTGATTCTCTCACATTTATGGAGGTTAGGAGTTCAAACTCAGCTGTTGGCACAGCTATCCTCTCTCCCTCTAGTGAAGTGTACTTGTCCCCTCCTAGTAGATGGTAATTGCTGGCAAGCCTTGAACTTCCTTGGCTTGCTGCTGCTTCACTCCAATATGTGTCTCTGTTGCTGCCTAGCCTTCTTTCTTCTGTGTCTTTATGGCTGTCTCTCCTCTCCTCTACTTGTAAGAACCCAGTCATTGGACTTATGGTGCACCCTACTCCAATATGAGCTCATCTTAAATAACTACATCTTGAAGGAATCTTTTTTTATTTTTTTTTTTGAGACAGAGTTTTGCTTTTGTTGCCCAGGCTGGAGTTCAATGACACCATCTTGGCTCACCACAACCTCTGCCTCCAAGGTTCAAGCAATTCTCCTGCCTCAGCCTCCTGAGTAGCTGGAAGGCATGTGCCACCATGCACAGCTAATGTTGTATTTTTAGTAGAGACGGTGTTTCTCCATGTTAGTCAGGCTGATCTTGAACTCCCAACCTCAGATTATCTGTCCGTCTCAGCCTCCCAACGTGCTGAGATTACAGGCAGGAGCCACCATGCTCGGTGGACCCTTTTTTTTTTAAAGTTACATTCTGAGGTTCTGAGTGAACATGAATTTAGGTAAGGTGTGAGGGTATGGGGCAGGACATTATTCAACCCAGTATAAACATCAGACATCATATGTTTATAAAATGTGAAAATTAAGACATATTTTAAAAGGAAATTTCCAACTTTATTTGGGATGTGTTTTTGAGAAGAGGGAGGACTCCCACAATAGGACTTCTGTGCCACTCTTTCATGGTTCCCAATAAAGGGGGACTCTAGAGGACTCTCATGTGGATGAGTGACATGAGCCCTGTGGGAGTCTGCTTGGGCAAATGTCCAACAGCTGGTCTGCCTCAATCAGTTTACATCAATTAATAAGACTGACTTCTGTAGAATTTTGAATTAATAGGTACCCTCAAAAAATTCTCTAAGAAAGCCATTATATTTTTGGTAAACTGCAGGTCCTCTGTCCATATTTATTTTCTTTGTTAATGGCTCATAGAAACTTGTGCCCATGTGATAATGACCAGTCCTCTGTAGAGAATACACTTCTTGAGCCCAACAGGGCCTGTTTTATCTATGTATGTATTCACAAAATTCACAAGCTTGCCATCACAGCAGGATAGAATTTATGTGAATGTATGAATAAATTGTAACAGTCTCTTGCTGTTTCATCTGCCTCTACCTTCACCTGCACTATTTTTCTTTTTGAATAAAAGTAATAATGCTAGATCTATTTCAAACTATTTTTAAACCCTTAAACAAGTCATATGTTTATCCACTCCCAACAAAATTAAATATATAAATGTGTACATAGTAGCATTTTTCAAATCTATGAGGATATTTTTTGTCTGTTGCTATTAATAATCTTTGAACATGGCTCTAGGTGAGGAACCCAGTTAAGATTGATGACAGCGGAAATATAAGGCTTTCATGTGTGGATTTTTAATCTCTTCCCCAGCCTACTGAAGTTCTTCTAGACTCTTAAGTTATATATTCATTTATGAGTGAAACAGTATAAACTTAAATTTCTTCCACATAGCTTTCATTAATGGTCTATGCATTTACAGATTCAACTTTTATTGGATCAGCTATATATATGAAATCAGTTGAATCCAAAATCTATTTATATAGAGGAGGGAGCAGAAAGCAGCATCATGTCTTAACAATTATTAATGATCTGAGTCCATATAGGAATGATTCCACCAGCTGGTATTAGCCAAAGGAGTCTATGTTCTTGATGTTCCTTAGGATTCAAATGTGGGAATTTTGTGCAGACAGCCAATTCTAACTCTAGTTATACAGCATTAGAGAATGGTCTTGAATTAATCAGTTGACAAATCCTGTGACTTTGTATATATAGAAACACTGATCTGTTCTTATTTTTTACGTAATCATACACCATGATGTTCTTTTACTGGTCAAGAACCTGAGAATATCCTCATGAAAAGTGAGACATATGATTATTTATTAGTATAATTAAAATTATATGTACAACTGGCCCTCCATATCCATGGTTCCTGCATATGAGGATTCAACTGACTACTGATTGAAAATACTTAGATAAAAAAATAAAAATACAGTAAAGACAATACAAATAAAAAACAATCAGTGTAACAACTATTTACATAGTGTTATGTATTATAAATAATTTGGAGATTACTTATAGTATACAGGAGGATGTGTGTAGGTTATATGCAAATATTATACCATTTTGTATATGGATCTTAAGCATGCATACATTTTGGTGCATATATATGTGCATCTATGTGTGCATGCATATACGTGTGTGCCTGTGTGTGTGTGTGTGTGTTTGTCTTTATCCATTTAGAATCCATCAGCAGGTTACCGGGGGACTTCCAGTCAGCATATGCCAATGGAAAATACTCTCAGGATATGTTCAGGAACGAAGTAAAGAAAGGAAGCACATTTTTTATTTCTCTGGATTTCTTCTCTCCAGGACCACATGTCAACAGTCTCTTTATTCCTGTATTGAAGCCAACAGTTCCCACGGGGTAATCCCTCCTCAGCTTCCGTTCTCCATCTAGTTCTTGTAATTGACCCCTCCCTTGGCTTCTCCAGCAAGGCCAGTGGCTTTCTTCCTGGTATCTGCTTTATCATTCCTTCTTGATTTCTTCCATACTTTCTCACACATTTTAAAAGGTGTTTTAGTTTTACTCTCCTCAATTATACTCTTTGTGAAGTGCTATTTGTTTTATGTCAAGACCCTGACTGGAATGCTTACATAATCCTTCATCAGCCAAGAGTCATATATCTCAGGACCTTGGGTTCTGGAATTGATTCAGCATGTTTATAAGCAATATCAATGCATTTTTATTCCTGAATTCCCATCCTCACTGCTTTACCCTTGTAAGCTGCCAGTCGTTTGCTTTTATCTAGCTCTGAAACATTCCAGTCTGGTTCTTTTTCTTTGTGGTGTAAAGATTCTTATTAAAGGCAATGGCAATAGAAAGGAAATCCAACTACATTTCAGTTTTGAAAACAATGATAGCCATGGAAGAGTCTTAGTTGTGTTAAATAATCTTTTTGAATTTTCTTTCTTACATGAAAGACTTCCGGGAGCAGGTCTACTGTACTTGTACAAATACATAGTAAAACATAAACAATAATACCCTTGGAGGCTTAGCTATGGATAATGATTTAGATTTTGACACCAAAACTATCATATGATCACTAATGACCTCTACATTAAGAGAGAAATTCCCAGATCCCAGCCCAAATAAATTATATCTTCTTCCTGGGAAACTTCCAGAAAATAGCAAACTCTTTGCACAATTACTGGTAAGATTGAGAAAAGACATGCTCCGAATAGTCCATCTATGATTTATTTCCTGATATCAATAACTGAAGGGAAATTGTTCCCCTAGTCATAGAGATGATGGAGACCAAATATGATGCCATGGCAAATTGCTGAATCAGGAATTTTTTTTTTCATGGTGCCAACTGTATACAATCTATTTTGTAGAAACACAGGAAATTGCAACTTGAAGGAACTTTATGGAAGTATTAGAAACAGAAAGAGGATGCATAGTAGTAACAGCAGTAGTAGTGCCCTGGTAGTAGTAGCAGGATGGTAGTGCTAGTAAAGTGTAGTAGAAATCAGTGTATGGGTTCCATTATTTCCTCCCCAAATTCATATGTTGAAGCTCTAATGCCCAGTACCTCAGGATGTGATCGTATCTGGAGAAAAGGCCTTTAAATGTAACTAAGTTAAAATGAGGCAATTAGTGTGGCCCCTAATCCAATCTGACTGGTGTCCTTATAAAAAGAGAAAATTTGGGCACACAGGGAGACACCAGGATACATGTGTACAGAGCAAAGACCATGTGTGATGGCTAATTTTATCTGTCAATTTGGCTGAGCCATGGTGCCCAGATATTTGGCGAAATATTCATCTCGGTGTTTCTGTGACAATGTTTTTAGATGAGATTTACATTGAAATGGTTAAATTTTGAGTTAAGCATATTATCCTCCATAACATTGGTGGGCCTCATTTAATCAGTTGAAGGGCTGAATAGAACAAAATGCTAGCTGAGCACAGTGTCTCACACCTGTAATCCCAACACTTTGGGAGGCATAGGCAGGTGGATCACCTGAGGTAGAGAGTTCGAGGCCAGCCTGGCCAACATGGCAAATACCCGTCTCTATTAAAAATCCAAAGGTTAGCCCAGCATGGTGATGCATGCCTGTAATCCCAGCTACTCGGGAGGTGGAAGCAGAAGACTTACTTGAACTCAGGAGGTGGAAGTTTTAGTGACCTGAGATTACGCCTCTGCACATTAGCCTGGGCAAGAGAGTGAGACTCAATCTCAAAAAAAAAAAAAAAAGGAACGAAGAGCTAACTTTTCCCAAGCAAGAAGAAATTCTGCTAGCTAACTGCCTTTGGATTTCATCTGCAACATTAACTCTTCTTGGTTTATCAGCAGACTGCCCTTGAACTCGAAATACAACTCTTCCTGAGTCTCCAGACTACTGGCCCTCACCATTAGATTCTGGACTTGCCAAGCCTCCACAACTGCATGAGCCAATTCCTGAAAATAAATCTCTTTCTGTATATATGCTCATCCTAATAGTTCTATTTCTCTAGAGGATCCTGACCAAGTGAGGACACAGGGGGAAGACAACCATCATCAAGCCAAGAGGATGGGAGAAGAAACCAAACCTGCTTATTCCTTGATCTCAGGCTAGCAGCCTCCAGAACTGTGAGATAATAAACTTCTATTGTTTAAGTCTCAATCTGTGGTATTTTGTTATGGCAGCTTTGGAAAACTAATACACATTTTGCATAATACAGTGGTAACAGTAGGTAGTACTGTAGCTATCATAGTAGTATAGTAAGGTAGTAGTGTAGTAAGTTGGCAGTGGAAGTATAGTAAAACAGTAATTTGGATGTAGTTAGGTAGTAGCAGTGTGGTATGGTAGAAGTAGCAGTGTTACAGGATAATAGCAATGGGGTAGTTAAGCAGTAGAAGTGTATTAAGAAAAATGGAGTGGTCCAGGCAGCCCGGCTCCCGCCGTGACATCATCTCCCTGCGCCAGAGGACGGCCCCACCCCGCTAGGCCCTGCTCGGTCCAGTCCCAGGTAGCTGTGCTGTGCGCTGCGCTCTGGGAGGACAACTTGGCGCGCGCGCGCGCGAGCTGCGGGAGCTGCTGCTCTCTGGACGCCAGACTGCGGCCTCTGTTGTGGGCGCCGGCGCTGGCGGCCGCCCCTGGAAGGAAACCAATTCTGTATCCACGGAGGACCACAACCCAGTTCTGCCCCAGGCGAAACTCGGCCTGGAGCTTCCAGGCAGGACAGCCATTCAGCACGCAGACCGCCGAGGACAAGGAGGAACCCCTGCACTCGATCAGCAGCAGCACAGAGAGCGTGCAGGGTTCTACTTCCAAACATGAGTTCCAGGCCGAAACAAAGAAGTTTTTGGACATAGTTGCCCGGTCCTTCTACTCAGAAAAAGAGGTGTTTGTACGGGCTGATCTCCAATGCTTGCGATGCCTTGGAAAAACTGCATTACAAACTGGTGTCTGACGGCCAAGCCCTGCCAGAAATGGAGATTCACTTGCAGACCGATGCCAAGAAAGGCACCGTCACCATCCAGGATACTGGCATAGGGATGACGCAGGAAGAGCTGGTGTCCAACCTGGGGACGATCGCCAGATCGGGATCAAAGCCCTTCCTGGATTCTCTGCAGAACCAGGCTGAGGCCAGCAGCAAGATACCCATCAGCCAGTTTGGAGTGGGTTTCTACTCGGCCTTCATAGTGGCCGAAAGAGTAGAGGTCTATTCCCACTCGCCATCCTGGAGGAGCCCGTGTTACCAGTGGCTTTCAGACGACTTCGGAGTGTTTGAAATTGCGGAAGCTTCGGGAGTTAGAACTGGGACGAGATGTTCTCACTTACACATGGGATCTGACTGATGAGAATGCATGGACACATGAAGGGGAACAACACACACTAGGGCCTTTTGGAGGCCGGGTTATGGGGATGGAGAGCATCAGGAAAAATAGCTAGTGGATGCTGGGCTTAATGTCTAGGTGATGGAACGATCTGTGCTGCAAACCACCATGACACTCATTTACCTAAATAACAAACCTGCACATCCTCCACATGTAACCCTGAACTTAAAATAAATGAAGTAAAAAACTAATAAAATAAAATGAT
This sequence comes from Cacajao melanocephalus, assembly GCA_963573385.1. NCBI lineage: Eukaryota > Metazoa > Chordata > Mammalia > Primates > Pitheciidae > Cacajao > Cacajao melanocephalus. The sequence continues at coordinate 14,940 of CAUYLG010055442.1, forward strand.
GCGTGCATAGAGACAAATAATAAGTATTCAGTACTTATAGAAGTGGACCATTTGTTAAGCCTTTTTAAAGCTTAGTTTGTCACCTTAACTTTATAGTAAGTCAGAAAACAAACGAACAAAAATTATTAAGGGAAACGTTTCTAGTAACTAAAATGGGAGCAGAGGTAGATATTTGTTCAACATCTTTCTTGGGCCAGGTATTATCCATTACATTGCAGAAAAAAAAAAAATCAGTCTAGTCACTGTCAACAAGGAGAGTATAACCTAATAAAAGAGAAACACATTTTATAAATTGTAGTTTTCTTCTGACAAGATGAATTAGGAAAGGCAAATGTATTTACAATCTGCTGAGAGAAATGTGTGGCATGGAGGTAGAGAAAACTGAAAAAAGGAACAGACAGGGTTGAATCAGTGACTGTTGGAGTAGGAATAAGAGCCAGCCATGTCTTCTGTAGGTTGGAAGTTTGAAGGAAAAGCATGATATGAATTTCAACAAGCATATTTGAATTAGATAATGAAGAGCTTTAAAAGACACACTTTGGAATTTGAACTCTGATATTTTGGCATTGAAAAAATTAGAAGTTTTTCAGAAAATGAAACAATCATCACTGTTTAAGTATACCCATGATAATTAGAGTGAATGATGGAACCACTAAAAAATTAGACTGTTTAAAGACACACTTGATAAAATAACAAGAAAGCTATGAGACGAGAAAATAATTTTTAATTAAAAATTGTATTACTAACAGAAGTTTACTTGTATGTTCCTAGTGACACTATAAATTAATTGGCTCTGCAAAAAAACTCAAAGTATGAAGTCATAAATTAAATAATTTATTTTGCCCTATTTTGCTCTACTAACTCTACCTTAGGTACTATCAATGTACTTTTCTCATACACACATACACACACACACACACACATAAGTGCATACACACACATACAAGTATGTTCACATGTGTACACACACATTTAGGGCATAATGATAATATGTACATGTATGATAGCTTCTATGCACATGTATATATACATATATAGAGAGATTATGATATATCACATTGTTATGTAATACATATAATGTATACCAAGTTATATAATATAAAAATTCACCAATTGATCTATAATAATGAAAAGGCATAGTAATTGATCACTGACTAATTTTTAGTGTTTATCATTGTATTAAAATAATGTGCTATATATAGGGACATGAAGATTTGAGGAAAGCCCATTTTGATCAAAACAAAATATGGTGTTTAAAATATAGAACAGAAAACAAAATATACTCCAATGATGAGAACAATGAAAAATGATGAGGAGGTATATTTTATATTGTTATTTATATTATTGTGTCATTTTTAAACAACAGAAAAATTTCTACTAAATATATGTAAGTAGATATTCTAAATTACAGATAGGCATGCTCATTGAAAATTTAAACAATATTGCTACCATGATCTTATTCTTTGCCATGCCTCATACTAGGGCAAAGACTGCTCATAGGTAGTACTTCATAATACCTACTAGAGGCTGGGTGTGGTGATTCACTCCCGTAATCCCAGCACTTTGGGAATCTGAGGCAGGCAGGTTGCTGGGTCTCAGGAGTTTGAGACAAGCCTGGGTACCATGGCAAAACCCCATCTCTACAAAAAATAAAAGAATTAGCCAGGCATGTGGCACATGCCTGTAGTCCCAGCTATACAGGAGGCTGAGGTGGGAGGATATTTTAAGCCCAGGAGGTGGAGGCCAATGGGCATAAGGAGGCAGAGAGATTTGTTGCCTATGACTTTGGACACAGGCATTTGCAATGAAAGGAAGATAAAATGAGTGTGGGCTAACGGTTAAATAAAACATTTTTTTTAGTCTTGTGTACTGTTGGTGGACCAAACAGTTTCAAAAGGGAATCCCCAGGCTTTCAATGGAAAAAAGAAAAGAAAAGAACAATAACTGTTGAAGGAAGGCACACAGGAGGTCGGCAGGAGAAGGAGGTTTTATTTTATCCACAACAGATTTTTCCAATATATAAAATAGATTCAATGAAAGCAAAAGATAAATTGTTCTCCCTGTCTATGAAAGCTTAAAAATCAGGGTTTTCTGCCATAAGTTAGCTTATTGGGCAGACATGGATATGTTCTCCATTGTTTAAGCTCTAACATAAAACCATGTATTCAGAACAGGTCAGGGGGAAAGGCAGTTTTGTCGTATTGCAAGTAAATGAGCTGTGAAGCTGGTACAGAAATAGGAAAAAAAAATCAAGTAATGTGACAGAAAATATAAACATATGAAGGATGGGAATGTTCAGAAATATAGGGGATAATGTCTGATTTATGTATTTTTGTTGCCTGTTTAAAACACTGAAATTTAGGATGACCTGAGAGCATTTAATTTGTAAAATGATTGTATTTTATTTTATCATTAAGAACCAGCTCAGTTTTACTTCCTGGTTCTAGAAAGTCTGGGAAGCCTGATGGTAGAGTACAGCTTTTGAATATTTCTGTCTGCCTATTTTTATTCCTACCGCTCTCTCTTCTTTACTTTAAAATCAGTAAATCATTAGGAGGACATCACCTTATCTTCATTTTTAAGGAATTGGAATAAGACTAGTGGATTATCTAATCGTGTCTAAAGGGGAGAGTTTAGACATTTAATTTATTTTAATGTATAATAGCTAGCAAGATATCATTGTATTCTGAATGAAATTAGTTTCCAAATTTGGCTTGTTTTTATGAATGGCTCTATAAATATTGTAAATCAAATGTAAGCAAAATATTTAGTAAAGTTATGAAAACAATTATTTAACTGAAGAAACTGAGTTTTTTAAAGTTGTTATATTTTATGTCATTCTGTATGCAAATATTATAATGTGTAATTCTTGAAATAAGCTTATTTCTAAAGCATTTTCTTAGAAACCATGGAAATTAGCAAGTAACAAAGATCATTTTCTTTCTTATGTTTTTATTTTAAATTTTTAATCTCTTACAGTATAAGTAGTTGAGAGTTGAGACTTGGTATTTATCTCCTATATTGCATCCCTAAGGATAATTCTATATGCCGCCAAGAACTGTGGGGCATCCCGCCATCAAAAATTTCCAGCTTTTTCTAAAAATTAAATAGATGTTTTCACTGGATACCGACAGAAAAGAAGCTTTTGAATCAACATACACTACAACAAAATAAATGCACACATTTTAGCAGCTGGTAGAAAAGCTGAGATATGAAGACTATAACTCAGGGGCAACTTTCTAATGCTTGGCAATACACAGGTCAAGATAAAAATGTTATAGAATGAGCTCTGTTTCTTCAGATTTTCCTATTGGTTCCATACCTTTGTCACGGTTATGATAAATCCATTGAACCCCAATGAAGATACACATTCATACTTTGAGGAGTACGTTAACTCACATCCAGTGAAAAAGCCAGTAATGGATTCCACACTTTTGATGAGCATTGTGTGGCATATGTTCTTGTATAAATATATATGGCAAATAGCTTTCCATTCTACAGTGAGATTATGGAAACCTTAACAGAAGATTGTTTATAACTTTTAGAATAAGAGAATGTTATTCTCTCACCTGGGTGATTCTTTTCGTTCTCCTGAGTGGTTGACTTCTGTTTGTGTAGTTAGCCTTCTATGCAACAATGTCTTCTTGGTTCATGACCTTAATACTTAATCACAATGTATGTTTGTCTTCAGCATTTAATATATTTGAAGACTTCTCTTTGTTGAACACAATACAGCATTTTCATTCGCTCATAATTTTAACACACTTGCTTCAATTAAATGCCATTAACTGCACCCATATTACAGATAAAGACACTAAAGTTTAGAAGACTACATAGCTTCTTCTGAGTGCATATACATGTGTAGTATATAATATATAATTTATATTATATAATATATAAGTATATATAATTGAGGATTGAACCAAGATCTGTAGCTAATGCAGATGATATTGCTTTTAGGAAAACATGTTTAGCATACAATGCATGCTAAAATGCTAGCAGTTAGTATTACAGGATAACCATATATGAACATTGTGTTTAACTAGAACTGTGATGATTATTTTAAAATAACAATATATCACATTCATATTCTGTCCTGAATGCATTTTGAAGTCTAGTAAAAATGTCTTTACTCCCTTTAATCAGGGCTGCGGAATACGACATTGAAACTTGGGCACAATGACCCTTTGTTATCTCACTCTTTCTTATAATTTTTATACCTTCTAGGGAGATAAAAAGTTCTCAAGTATGATGGTTTTACTTCCCGACATGGTCAAACTTTTAAATGGACCCAATTATCTCTGTCTCCTGACATGCATGCCCTGTGTAAGATCTTCCTCTTGACTATGGGCAGAAGCTATAATTGCATCTAACCAGCAGAATACAGAAAAGATAATAGAATGCCACTTGACTGATTACACTACATAAAACAATAATTTTTGCTTTGTTACCAGCCTCTCTAAATATTTTTCTGCTCACAGTTTGATGAAGCAAGCCACCATGCTGTGGAGACTCACTTGGCAAGAAACTAAAAGCAGCCACCATCCAAATGCTGGGATAAAGCTACAGCCCCTCTGTTTGAGGGTAAAGGAGGCACTGAATCCAGCCAACCACAACAGGAGTTTGATGAGAGATCCATTCCCCAGTGGAGCCTCAGATAACACCTCAATTCTGACCGATATTCTGACTGTAACCTTGTGAGAGATCCTGAAGCAGAGAATTCAGCTAATCCATGCCTAGGTTTCTGACTCTCACAAATTCTGAAATAATCAATGTGTGTTGTTTTATGCCTTTAAGTCATGGTAATTTGTTATGCAGCTATACATAACATACAGATTCCGGTATCTGAAAGTGAGAGGCTGCTCTAAAAAACACTACAAATGTGGGAGTGGCTTTATAATGAGACAATGAACAAAAGATAAACAATTTTTGAAAAGCATGATAAAAACTAAGTTCTCTCATGATTATGAATAAGAACGTTGAGGGCACTGCCAGTGATGGCTCAAGGGAAGTAAGGAATAGGTTACTAGAAGCTGGAGGAAGGGAGACATTTACCAGCAGGGAGCTTAGTGAACTTGTCTCTTCTAGTTATGTAGACAACAGAAAATATAAGGATGAACTTAGTTATTTGGTTAAGGAAATCTTCAAGAAATGTGTTGGCTATGCCACCTGTTTTTTTCTTGATTTCTATAGCAATGTGTGAGAATATAGGAAGATAATTTGAGGAAGGAACTGTTAAATCAAAAGGACTTGAAAGTTTTGAAAATTCTAGCTTTTCCAAATGACAAAAGATTCTAAGTTTGAGAAATTGTTTTTGTGAACTGTTAGGAAAACATGGTCTTTAGATAAAGCTTGGTATAGAGAAAATGGTATAATTATACCATCTTTGCTGAAACTTCAAAAGATCAAATGGTCAGAGTATTTAGTCATAAAAACGGCCTTTTAAAGCTATCAAAATTTTCTCTCACAGGTTCTCTCAATCTAATGATAGGACCTCTAGGAAGCTTAATCTCTTTTCACTCACTTCTTTCTATTAGAGTCCCAGGTAGAAGAGGGATTATCTAGAAGGGATTTGTGGGTGTAGCTTTTGTCTAATAGAGTGAGACCCTGGGTAATACAGAAAAGACCCACTCACTTTTTGAGAAAATTGTTTTAGCAAAAACACTGCCAACTTGGACTAAGAGGAAAATGGAGAGTGAAAAATGAAAAGAGGCATTTAGACTTGTGAAATTCTACAGGCGACAAGCAAAGCATTAAATCTATTTAGGAACGGATATGTTCTACTTCCATGAAAAAAAGGGAAGGATGACTGACAGGCTGAAATGAAGAACACAGATGTAAAGGAAGAGATGAGAATTATTCTGAAGCTTTGAAATATAGTTAATGATTAGCCAACATTTTTTCCTGCATCAATTTGAAATCAATATCAACCAGTAAATCCTTTGTCATCTGTTTTGAACAGAAATGTCTATTCCTGCTATCCTCTGACTGTTCCACTTTTGTTAGGTGTGTGGGGAACAGATAACTTGTCTCTTTAGATTTGTAGATTGACAGGGTAAAGGAAATTATACTAAGGAAGTTTCATCCTTACCTGGTTCTAATTTAGATGAAAACAATGTGGACTTTGCACAGATAGTTTAATGGGATGGGACTCAGGGACACTGGGAGGCTGTGAATGTAGTTTTTCTATAAGAAGGACGAAGATCACTGGAGTCAGCAGATGGGCTGTGATGGAGAGACTATAACACAGCTCAATTTGTTCCCAGCCCTTGGAAGTCATTTTCCTGTGTAATAATCCACTGAAAGAAGCAGAACCTGTTACTCCTTTCTGACTATTGGAACATAGCAAAATTGACCAGAAGTCTGTCACTTCATTAAGCAATTTAATCTCTTCATGCAATGGTTTCCTCATTTGCTGATTGGGAGAAGTCGTTGGGTTGATTAAATAAATACTAACCTAAGAACTTTAATATAAATAAAGTTCCTAGACATTCCTTGAGCAGTACTTTAACACACATGTGTTCAATAAAGATTAACTGTTATTGTTTCAAGATTGATGCCATTATTATTGTTATAGTTAACTAATTTATGCCATATTACACAGTTTGATTACAGGCAAATAACTGTAATTAAACAAACATTACAAGAGAAAAGCGTAGCTAACTTGAACGGAAGAAGAATTTGGCAGTAATTGGTGGTATTATAAAAAGGTTCCAAGAAAAGTTGCCATTTGAGGTGGACCAAATCGATTAAACTTCATTTAGAAACATGTTAACAAAAGGAGTGGGTTTTCCATTGAAAAGATATAGAGAACAGTGGTCAAGCTATTTGAATGTAAAAGAGAAAGGTATATCCAGGAAAATGGCATAGTAATTACCTTGAGAAAGTGTTTTTACAGAAGACTAAGGATAAGTCCTAAAATAGCTGGTTAGAGTATGGACCTTATTTTGTCTAAAAATAATTGGGGGCATGTAATTTCTCTAGTTCCCATAAGAGATTCAAAGCAATCCGCAAATGATTTCTTCCAGTAATGTAAACAGAGAATTGGGTAGAAATACCTTTGTACATCTCTTTTATAGTACTTTCAGGACCATATTTTAATTTTGAAACCTCCTGTCTCTTTCAATTGATTGTGAGTTTCAATGCTTTTTTTCATCACTATATTCCAAGGGTATCATGATATTTTGCTGAGGAGACCATTGTAATATTAGTTGCGATAAAGTTGAATGAAATTAGTGTGTCTTGTTATGAACATGTTTATAAATGATGATCACTATTTGGATCACTCAATTTGGCAATCTGTAATATCTAGTACACTAAAATCAAAATCCACTTGCAATATATTTGGGGAAATAAAGAAATACCAGGGAATTAGGAGAAGAGAAATATGTGCAGAGAGCTAATAGACAATGTTAAACTCTTTAAGGGCCGTATGTTTGTGTATCCAGAGGACAGCTTTTGTTAACATTGTCAGAGGATGATGGTTGATTCAAGTTAGCCTTAAACAGACTGCATCAGGGAGCAGTCTCATGGCTCCCATGTTTCACAATGACAGTGAAGAGATTGCTTAAATTAAAACAATAATTCAAGAAATAGGAAGAAATGGGATTAAACAACATGCATTAACTCACAAAATCATATTAAAGTATTACACAATAATTTAAATCAGGCATAATTCCTTTTCAAGGGAAGATGTTGGCATAAACTATCTAATTAGCCTTTCCACAATGTAGATGAAGTGGGGCTAGACAATTCCCTAATTCATTGATTTTTTACCTAGACTCCTTTCTAATAGTTACTAAAATATAATCATGGAATTTAGTAGCTTTAGGGCACTGAAGTAGAGACAGTGATTCTTTAAATTGTCATAAAGGTTTGTATTCCAATGGAACTCATTTTACCGGATCTCCTAATAACCCTATTGCTTTATTAACCATCCATCACCATTATATAAAATCTGAGATAGAGACTTTATCTTTAGCAATATGACCTACAGGCAGTATTGACTTGTTATCACTGCAAACATTCAGCTTCAGCCTTATGAACTTCACTATTTTGGCTCCTGCTCTAGTTGCCCTTGACCAGATTTTCTCTGTTTCACTTGGATGAACTGACTTTATTGTTGATTACTCCCCAGAAAACAGCTGCTATTTTTGTTTGTTTGTTTGTTTCTCTTCAAGTCCTCATACCCCTTTTACTTACTATCTAAATAATGACAAATGAGTATGATAATGTTATTTTATAATTTGCAGTGAATTTTATTATTGTGAGTGTGCTCGTTTCTTGGCCCACTGAGAGTATCTCATTCTTTCTTCAAATTATGGTATGAGAAACCCTTGAGATGATGACTTTCTACAATGGTGCTCCAAAGGGCTTTGAATATTGAGATTTTCCTTCAAAAATAATATTAAATACCACACAGTTTAAATAAAAAAGATAAACATCTTTCAAAATAATATGTCCAAAGGATTGATTGATATTGTAAACTTTTGTATTAATATTAATATTAATTAATTAATAGCTGATTTACTCTATAAATTTACAAATGGCCTAAATCCAAAATGTTGCAGAAGTTCAAAACAACCACTCTGCTAATTTATTTCAAGTACATTTCTGTCTTCACTCTAACATTTTCACTCAAAAAATGACCTACTGTAATATTGGGGTTCAGGGTTTCAGGGTGCCCTCAGCTCCCCTGAGAGGATGTTTCTCCAGATTCTTGGTCTCCTGCCCTCTCAAGAATGAGAGAGGGCACCATGGTGCAGTGTGCAGTAAATGCCAGACTCAAAAGTATTTGTAGAAAGTGATTTATTTAAAGAGAGAAAAAGGAGAAGGAGAGAGAAAGAGCTAACTGTCACACTGAGTGAGAGAAAGAAAAGTCACTCTCACACTGGGTGAGAAAGGTTCCCAGAGGGGGAAAACCAGAGAAGGAAAGCTCCTCTCACAGTGAGTGAGAGAATCCAGAAAGATGGAATCCAGGCGAGGAAAGCAGCTTCCACACTGAGTAGAAGGGAATAGAGAGAGATGGAGTTTAGGAGGGGAAGACAGGCTTCCACGAGAGAGTATGGAAGGGGACTCCAGAGGGGAAATCCAGGAGAGAGAAAGATGGCTTCCATGAAGGAAGTGTTCATGGAAGGGGACCCAAACATGGAGTCCGAATGGGGTGTAGAAGAAGGGGACTTTTAACCGGAGAGGAACCCCCACCTTCCCTAAGGCCCCTGGCCAATGAAAGGAGTTCCTTAGAACTTCCCCTGGAGTGATTGACTCTTAGTTTCTTCCCGTGCCCGTGAAATTCAAACATAAACCGTTAAATCTCCTGGATGGGGAGAGATGGGAGGGGAGCATGGTGCTAGGAAGTTCTTGCCCTTAAAACTATGCCCCCTTGTGGACCCAGAAGAAGAACACATTCTCTCACTACTGATAATTTGAGAGAATTTATTATTATTTCAATAATCCTTAGTTTACCTTGTAACCAGTAAGGACCAGAAATAAATGCCAAATAGGCAGCTGAGTAGGCAGTTGAATTATTGAAGCAAGAATAAAATTAATGATTAATTATTTTGTAAAAATGTGAGAGAGAAAGAGAGAAACACAGATGAGAGACAGGGAGAAAGAGAAAGAAAGAAAAATAGAGAGTATTCTAGAGCAGCAGTCCTCAACCTTTTTGGCACTGGGGACCAGTTTCATGCAGGGCAATTTTTCTGCCGAAGGGGAGGGGATTGTTTTGGGATGAAACAATAGTTTTGGGATGAAACTACCCCACCTTCGATCATCAGGCCTTAGATTCTCACAAGGAGTGCACAACCTAGACCAGTCACATGCACATGAGCAGTTTACCACAGGGTTCATGCTCCTGTGAGAATCCAGTGCCACTGCTGATCTGACAGGAGGTGGAGCTCAGGCAGTACTGCTTGCCCTCCACTCACCTCCTGCTGTGTGGCCCCAGACCCCAGACAGTGCTGGTCCCTAGATCTGGGGGTTGGAGAGCCCTGTTCTAGAGAGCATAATTATATTTTCTTCATCTACTTTTGAAATGGCAGGATACATGCTTGCCAAGCATATTACATAGGTAATACAGGGGCAGTTTTACCTCAATACTATAATCCAGATTGTCTGGGATGTCTTCCCTATGGTGGTAGATCATCCCCAGATATATACATTATGATAATTCCCCGAAGCTTTGATGCAGAAATTTCAGGCAAAGATAATGGCTTTGTATGCCCAAGAATCATTTCAGCTATTTTGTGAGTGTCCTCCTTGCAACAGTGTATGACCATTACGTGGGTATGTCTGCTTCCAAACTGCTAAGCAGGACAGCCCTGATATCAGCTGCATGGTTTATTTGGGATAATTTTGAAATAAGTTTGCATTTCATGCTATACCTTCATTACTGTAAACTAGACCATATAGGTTTCCTGCACATTTCCTTTCATTAATTCAGCAACTGAAATAGCAAATCCTCAATAAAGCAAAAACATATGCATTTTATTACTTGCAATTCTGGAAAATCAGGGCCTTATGCATGAGGTCGGGATCTATATGACTTCAGTGTCTAGTGGATGAAATTAACACAAAACTTGTGCTATAAATCGGATATGTATTATAAATGAAGGGTGCTAAAATAATAAAGAGCCACATTGTGCACTTAATTTTCAGAATTAAAATTCTATATTCTATGCCTATGCTCCCGTATATGCAAAGAAACAGGATGATTTAAAATAGGGAGAGAAAAAGAACATGTGTTCATTCCTGTGTAATTACATGCTATTAATCTTTGTATACATTTCCTCATTTGAAGTGAAAGAAAAATAAATAATTATATGTATGCATTTGATTGAAAAAAGAAAATATAAGGAATATTCATTTGAAAGGTTAAGTAAATTGATTTTATATATGTATGTATGCATTTTTCACGTTATGAGATAACAAACTATAATGCAATATGTAATTCATGTTTTTATAATACTGTAAAAAAATTTTTACAAATCTGGCTTATGTAAAACTATAAATATTTAATAAATAATTAGTTCCAGTTTTTAATAATATCTATACACCACCTTTAGATATTCCTGAAAATGTCACTTTTTATGAAATATAAAATAAAAATTTAGCTAAATATACAGAAAACTCTCAACTCAGTTTTATAGTTAAAGAAAAGATAGATTAGTTCACTTACTGCTATTTGGACAAGGATTTTTAACAGAAAAACGTAAAAATTATTGCCAAACAAAAAAATTACAGTCATAAATAAATAAAATAAGTGCCAATTCTGAAAATGGGAAGAGTGTGTTTTGGTTGACTTTTAATTATACTGAGGACTTTGTTTTAAAACCGTTCTCTCTCTTCCTGTTTAAATGCAGTGTTTTTCAATGATATCTTTATTATTAATAACACCTGTTTGAAAAGTTTGGACATTGGAGTCTAGGACTGTAGCCAGACATGAATTACATATCTACCTCAGAGAAAAAGCTTTTTGGCTTATCAAGAAATGTATTTTTTTAAATTGCTCATTTGTATTAAAAATAAGTGTCAGATTGACATTATAAAAGCAATGAAATCTTATATTTCATTTATGATCTAATGAAGCTGAAAAATAAGAGATTCTATTTTAATAGATTTGAATTAATATAGAATAGTCTGAAGTACAATCCTTTAATGTTTTTGCAGGATATAAAGACTATATATTGTAATGAATTAATACAAGCATGTAAACTACTTTTTTATAAACTGATCCTACTGATCCTAAAAAAAAATTTTAAATAATTGTGAAAGAATCAAATCATATTTGTATCTCATAATATACTCTAAAAGAAATTCTTAGTGAATTTAATTTTTCAGTGTAAACATAAAATTCTAAAGAAAAATCTCATTTTATATATATTTAAAGGCAGAACTGTAGAAGCAAAGGCTGACCAGTATGACTACACAATGATCCTGCCATTATAATTTTTATTTTTTAAGACACTGCTTAAAAATTTTGGTAACTGCAGATGTCAAAATATATAAATATGTAAAAGCCCTTTAGTACTTACTACTTAGTAGAAGAAATAAGTTTTGGTAGAATAGATAAGACAAAATAGAGATTGCATAGCATTAATATATTAAAGTTTATGCAGAAGTGACCATAGATATTTCAATGAACTTATGAAGGATAAAAGTTAAGATAAGAAAGAAAAACAGGTCCTTTTGTGATATTGAATATAACACTTGGCTGAACAGAGAAAAAGTTAGAGTTAGAAGATTAAAATACATAAATTATCTTTATAATTATTTAATTACAAATAAATAATTATAGGCATATCACTAAAAATCCAGAGCCTTGGCATTATGCTGCTGTAAGCATAGGAACATAGAAATATTAAAAATTAGATAAAATCCCAGTTTCTTGAAGCTGTAAATTAGACAATTATTAAGTGCAAATAACAGGTAAGTTAAGGCTATTTTCAGAAGTGGAACAGCACAAAGCCACAGACACATACACACACACACATCTCCCACACCCATCTACATAGGCATGCACATATGTACACACTATTAAGATGGCAGAAAGAATGTCATTTTTGCGTAGACTAATATGGATGAACATAGATTTTTTAAGTATAGAGGCAATAAGTTATAAGAGTTTCTATCAGGTGGCCTCTAAATTCTCAGTAAAGTACAACACAGGCTAATCTCCAGGGAGTAAAGGTAAAGATAGCATTTGGAACTTGTAAATATTAGGAAACTACTGGAATGTGGTAGTTGACAAGTAGGGATCAATAAAAGCATTACTGAAGATCAGAGAGAAGACTTTTGGTTCGAGAATCATGCTTCCCATGATGCTTCCCTTGGGCAATAGCTAACAGATTGCGAGCAATAATGACAACAGCAATGAAAACAAGGCAGGTGAATGTGTGATCAGCCTAGGATTTGGAATTGAACATACAGATTGGAAAAGTGAAAAGGTGCTGACATTCGCTAAAGGCAGCATGGAGAGCATTTTAGATTGAGTATTAAAAAACAAAGCTTTGCTCTCACTTAAAAAAAAGCTGCTGTTTAGAAAAGTTAAAGTTTTCTTAAAATTTATTAAATAGTAAAGTCATGAATTGACCTCATAACTATTTAACTTCAAAGTGTATGGGCCGGGCGCGGTGGCTCACGCCTGTAATACCAGCACTTTGGGAGGCCGAGGCGGGCAGATCATGAGGTGAAGAGATCGAGACTGTCTTGGTCAACACGATTAAACCCTGTTTCTAATAAAAATACAAAATTTAGCTGATTGTGGTGGCATGTGCCTGTAGTCCCAGCTACTTGGGAAGCTCAGGCAGCAGAATTGCTTGACTCCAGGAGGCAGAGGTCGCAGTGAGCCAAGATCTCACCACTGCACTCCAGCCTGATGAGACAGTGAGACTCCATCTCAAACAAACAAACAAACAAATGTATATTTTCTCATCAAGCTATGTTTATGTCAATTTGGACTTAAAGTCACTACTAAACATAGGAAGCAAAAAGTGGTTATAGGTGCCAGGTTGATGAAGGAGAGAGACAAAAATCACAAAAAGCCACATGGATAGTGAGAGTTGGGTATGCATAATAGTTCCAGAATTGTTAAGGAAGTAAAAATAACACAATAGAGGTGTGGAGTATAGAGTATGTAAATGCAAGAGGAGAGATTTGTGTATTTTATGTTCACCATGGGATCAAAAACTGCATCATGTAAAATAGACACACAAATAGAGAACAGTATACACAACGGCCTGGTTTTAGTTGTTTACTAAAAATGTTTTACATGTTTTCCTGTAGAGAATATGAATGAGCTTTCAAAACGTCTCATTTTTAATATGTGTGCATATTTAAGAACTCCCTATGGAGAACAATGGAATTAGCATTTTTTAAGCATTATTGTCTTTAGCATTTGGCAATAACATCTGATCATTATTGTGACAATGGATATCTTGTTTCAAATTTTTATAGCAATTATGTCCACTATGAATCAACCTAGTGTGGCAACAATGTCACAAGGTAGAAAGAAGTAAAATGTGTTTTACGTATGATTTAATAGGTTATTTCTTCTTTTATCACATATACTTAAGCATCTTTGATAAAACTAAGATACGGTTTCCAGATACTTTATATTGATGTGATTATTGTAACAAAACAGGCAGAATAAAAGACTCCTTTATACCCCGTATATTTATAGCAAACATTTGCAACAATGCTTGCTCAATATTTTGGACATGTTTGAGGCTAACTGGGATATTATCTATGATGGGCACTATGAGATAAAAATCGTAAAAATATTAATAATAATAATGTATATTCACAAATTATGAAGGTGTTCTTCACATCTAACAAATAACTTTCTATATAATATACTTTAGCTTGATTCCATGTCTTTGCTATTGTGAGTAGTATTGCAATGAATACATGTGTGCATGTGTCTTTATATTACAATGATTGCTATTCCTTTGAGTATAGACTCAGTAATAGGATTATGGGGTCAAATGTTATTTGTGGTCATATACTCCATGGAATACTATGCAGTCATAAAAAAGAACAAGATCTGTCCTTTACTGGGACATAAATGGAGCTGTAGGACATTATCCCTAGCAAATTAATGCAGGAAGAAAAATCCAAATACTGAATGTTCTCACTTATAACTGGGAGCTAAATGATGAGATCACATGACCACACAGAAGTGAAAAATATACACAGTGGCCTTTTGGAGGGTAGAAGGTGGGAGGAGGGAGAGGATCAGTAAGAATAACTAACAGGTACTAGGCTTAATACCTGGATGATGAAAAAATCTATGCAACAAACCCCTATGACACAAGTTTACCTTTGTAACAAACCTATACTTGTACCCCTGAACTTAAAATAAAAGTTAAAAATAAAATAAAACGAATAAATACAAAAATAAACAGTAAATAAAAATGGACTTTATTTTTTAAAAACTTTTAAAGTTAGGGAAAAGATGAAATGGTAGTACAAAAAGTTCTATGTACCCTTTCACCCAATTCCCCTATTATTACTGTCTTACATGACTGTGGTGCATTTGTTATAATGAATGAACCAATATTGGTGCATTAGCATTAACTAAAGTCTATAGTTTATGTCATTTTTATTGAAACATATCAAGGGTACAGACTATTGATGTTGACCTTGATTTGAAGTTGAATTCACCAAATTTCTCCGATATAAAGTTACTCTCTCCTCTGCCTTTTCATACTGTACTCTTTGGACGAGAGTACTATCAAAGTCCATACTTAAAGAGCAGAATATTTTCTTCCTCCTTATTGTGATAAGGATATCTGCATAAGCTGTTTGGAATTCTTGTACATGGGATATTTGTCTCTTCTTCCTAATTTATGTATACATTTAATAAGAACAATTGAATATAAAGATTACAAAACAAATTTCAAAAGTAGAATAAAAAATAGAATTAATAAAACCAAAAGTTAGTTCTTTGAAAAAAGTCAATAAAATTGCAAAAAAAAAAATAGCTATAATGATCAAGAAAGTGGAAGGAGACTCAATCACTAAACTCAGACATGAAAGTGACATTATGTCCAACTTTAAACAAATAGAAATAATTATAAGAAAAAACTATGAAAATTGTATACCATAAATTAGACATCCATGATGAAATGGACAAATTCCTAGAAACACATATTGCAAAATTGACAAGAAGAAACAGAAAGTCTCAATAGACATTTAACAAAAAAAGAGACTGAATGTGTAATTACAAAACAAAACAAAACTTTCCTAGTAAGAAATCTCACAACCAGATGGTTTCAACAGTGAATTCTATAAAATATTTAAAGAAGAACTAATGCCAATCTATTTACAAACTCTTTGAATAATCAGATGATGTTGAAACCCTTTCTAAATCATTCTGTGAGATCAGAATTATGCTGGTACCAAAGACAGAGAAAGACATCACAAGAAATGAAAACTATAGGCTAATATCCTTTGTAACTATTGACACGAAAATTATTGGCAAATAGTATCAAACAGAATTTAGAAGCATATTAAAAGGACAATTCACTATGACCAAGTGGGACTTATCCTAAGAATGTAAGAGTTGTTTAAAATTAAAACCACACACACACACACACACACACACACACACACACACACACACAAACACTAATGGCAAGACACCACAATAAAATAATGAAAACAACAACAAAAATATGTACATTTCAATTTATGGAGTAAGAATATTTGAAAAAAATTATACCCCTTTTGTAATCGAAAGACTCAAAAGACTAGGTATAGAGGAAATGTCATAATCCAGGGCATTTGTTTAAAAAAAAATTCACATTATACTCAGTGATGAAAGCCTTCATCCTCAGACCAGAAACAAGACAAGGAAATCCACTTTAATCACTTTTATTCATTATTTACTGGATATTCAAGCCAGAACAATTAGAGAAAAATACAAATGAAAGATACACAATTAAAAAAGATGTAGTATAAATATCTCTATTTACTGTTGTAATAATTATTATAATAATAATTCCAAATAATGCACACACACACACACAAAACTTACAGTTAATACATTAGGCACATTTACAGTATAAATATAAATGCACAAAGTTAACTGTATTACTATAGACTAGCAACAAGTAACCTAAAAAGAAACTTAAAAAATTTCGTTTACACTAACATCAAAGTGGATATATATACATATGATGATGATAAAGAAGGTGAAAGATGTGCATGTTGACAACTAAAATCCACTGTTAAAATAAAGTAAGAACCTACATAATGAAAGATATCTTGCATTTATTAACATAAATAATTAATATTAAGATGAAAATACTGCCCAAAGTGGTGCACATATTCAATGCAAACCCTATCAAGATCCCAATGCTTTTGTTTTCAGAAACAGTAAATTCAATCATACAATTCATATGACATTACAAGGCACTCTGAATAGCCAAAATGATTTTTAAAAAGAATACATTTGGAGGACGGACACTTTCCAATTTCTAAACTTTCTACAAATCTCCAGTAATTCAGACAGTGGAACTGACACAAGGATAGGCGTATTTATCAGTGGAATAGAATTGAGAGTCCAGAAACAAGTGTATGTATCTGTGGTCAGTTGATTTGTAATGAGGGCGCCAAGACCATTCAATAGGAAAAGAACACATTAACACATGATGCTGAAACAACTAGATATCCATATTTTGTGTATTTATCTTGTATACTGTACTATGCTATGTTAACTTGAAGGTTGTATGTGTGTGTGTGTGTGTGTGTGTGTGTATTCATTGGAATGTTGTATATTTAAAATTATGAGAATTGTGAATGGAGACAATTCTACTACTTCTTTTTTAACTGCATAACTTTTCTTGTTTTTGGATATCCAGTTGTTTCAGCATCATTTGTTCATGTATTCTTTTCCTGTTGAATGGTCTTGTCATCCTCATTAAAAGTCAATTTATCAAAGATACATATGTTTGTAAATCTGTCAGTTGACAAATTCAAGTTTATAAATCCATTTGAAACAACTGTATATGCAAAATAATGAAGTTGGAGCCATACATTAATCTAAGTACAAAAATAAACTCAAAGTAGATAAAGACCTAAATGTGAGTTAAAACTAGAGAACTCTTAGAATAAAACACAGGGATCCATTTTCAGACCTTGGAATTGGCAATTTTTCCTTGAGTATAATGCCACAAGTAAAAGTAACAAAAGAAAGAATAAATTGGACTTTATCAAAATTAACTTTTATGCATCAGAGAAAAACATCAAGCAACTGAATAGCATGAATGATTTTGAAAATGTAGTGTTGATTACCGATAGCCAGTTTATTAAGAATATATGCTGTTGAGAAACACAGTGAAAAGTACACCTAGGTCTAGTCACAAACAAATTTAAAGTGCTATGATGTTTATTTTAAAATGTATAAACATTTCAATTTTTAAAGCAACCATACATTTTAAAACAAACATTATAGCACTTGAAATTATTTTGGACTGGATGTAGGTATATTATCAACAGCAAAGAAAAACAAAATCTTAGTGAAACTACCACAAAATTTCTCAATAATGTTTTCTCCAGAAGAGAAAGAGATTAGGTTGCAGATATTTGGGAAAGCTCAAATACGCTTCTCATTGTTTTCCACAAAATAAATGACAATTTTAAGGGTAAATATAGTATAGTATGTGAGAGACTCTCATCTTATATTTGCATTTTTCTGTATTTTAAATATCTCCAAAATAGATGAATATGTTAATGAGAAAAAAGAAAGTCTGTATTAAAAATAATCCTGTTTTCACTACAAAAATATGTGAACGTAACAATTATAAATATACTTGTGTACTCTAACTTTTTTCTTTTGAGATGGAGTTTTGCTCTTATTGCCCAGGCTGGAGTGCAGTGATGTGATCTCGGCTAACTGCAACCTCTACCTCCTGGGTTCAAGTGATTCTACTGCCTCAGCCTTCTGAATAGTTGGGATTACAGGCCTGTGCCACCACACCCAGCTAATTTTGTATTTTTGGTAGAGATAGGATTTCTCCATGTTGGTCAGGTTGGTCTGGAACTCCCAACCTCAGGTGATCCATTCATCTCGGCCTCCCAAAGTGTTGGGATTACAGGTGTGAGCCACTGTGCCTGGCAAACTTTTTCAAGCAAATATTTTCTTAACACTAATTAAAGGTAGGCATATTATACATATATATGATTTATAAGTATTATAGACATCTCTAAGTTAAATGTATATTTAGTTAGCACAATAATGAGCAATATTTCAAATAATTAATGAATTCTACCTTTGTTTTGAGTTATCTGAAATTATATGTTTATCTTCCTTGTGAAGATATTTCCCTGACCCCTTCATGGGATGTACAACAGGGGTGCCTCATTTACTCAGCCTGACACTCAACTCCTTGTGGGAGGCAGCATGTGAGCACACAAGTGCAGGAACTGGAGTGAATGACTACTGGAACCTGCTGGCTCCTTTGGTGATGGAGGGATCAAACACCACTCGCTATGATCTGCCTTCCACCCCTTGCAGGATGGACCACACAGTGAGTGGGTATATGAACTGCCATAAGTGCTTTTGGGCACTGGCAGGAACAAACTTCATTTACTCAGCTTGCCATGCTCAAATTCCTTGTGGGAGGGAGCACAGGTACATGATCCCACTGGCCTCTTTTTGGCATTGGCAGGGGCAAATGCCATGTGCGCCCCATGGCAGCATCCAGGTCATGGTGCCTGTGATGCCCAAAGCCCTACAGGGTGTGTTACAGTGCTCTTTTAGCGCTGCCATCCACTGACAGCTTAAGTGTTAACAGCTCAGTGTGCCTTTTGCCTTTTTGCATGAGGTGGCTGCCCTCCACCAATGAGGGCAAAGGACCAGTGTGACAACCTTTTGTATCTGCATTTGTGGCTCCTGAGCTTTTGTCTGGCATCCAAGAAAAATAAAGTCATATGAAAAAGTTGAAGGATGGTAAATGTGAGGGATTTTATTGCTGATAAAAGTGGTTCTCAGTGGGAAGGGTAGCTGGAAAGGGGATGAGGTGGGAAGGTAATCTTCCCTGAAGTCTGGTTGTCTCCAGCTGGATTCTTCTAAGAAGTTATGCCATCAAGCTGTCCCTCTGAAGTCAAACTGCTTCTCTCTGACGTCCAGCCATAGTCCCATCTACCTGCTGAGTCTGGGGTTTTTATAGACACAGGATGGGGTGGGGTGGGGTCACGGGTGGTTTAGAAAAAGATTCGTGTGAGAAAACAGGAATATAAGTTCCCACTTTGAGTTCTCACTTGAAACCCACCCTTTCTTGCCTAGAAAAACATTTTTCTTCCCCCGTCCCTATCAAAAGGAGAAATTAATATTGTTTAGTGTTTCCTAGCTTACTTACTAGTTAAATTTACATGAGAATATTCAAACTGGATATTCCATGGATTTTCTTATTCAATAATTTTCTTTTCAAATAAACCCTGGTAGGCCTGGCACAGTGGCTAGTGTCTGAAAATCCTGTACTTTTGGAAGCTGGGCAGGCAGGTCACTTGAGCCCAGGAGTTCAGATTAAACTAGGCAACATAGTGAAACTTTATCTCAACAAAAATATAAAAATTAGCCAGGCATTGTGGTACACACCTGTAGTCTTAACTACTCAGAAGGCTGAGATGGGGGGATTATTCAAGCTCAGGAGGAGGAGGTTGCAGTGAGTAGAGATAGTGCCACTGCACTACAACCTGAGCAAAAGGATGAGATCTTGTCTCAAATAAACAAATGAATAAATACCTAAATAGATTTTAAAAATAAATAAACTCTGGTAAATAGAACAGTTATTACCTCTTTTCCTTGAAATTGAATATATTATTAAAGACTGCTTTCATGATTAATATAAAATATAGTGTAAATCCCATGTGAATATAAGCAATTCATTTCACTTATTCGTAGTTACTTTTGTGGGCTATGTAAACATTCAGAAACACTTTAGAAATCAATTAGGTGTTTTTAGTCTTGTTTTCACTTGTAATGTACTTTGGTTTTGGTTCTAAATTTCCTTTTATGTTGTTATGCCAAATATATGATAAACTATATTTCAAGACATATATATTATGTATACACACATAAATGTTACCACCTGGATAATTTCAGATGTTCAATACTAGATATTGGAGAGAATATTCAAACATCTTTCTGCTTTAAACTCAGAAAATTTTGTAGTCTACACAAATGGAATTCTGTCTTCTTAATTTATCAAGAAAAGGCGCATAGACTTCTAATTGAAATGAATGCTGATAGAACTAAGATTCTAATAGCTTGTAAGGCGCCAGAAGTAATACTATAGAACATGCAGATACCAAAAAAAGAATATTGTTTTTGACATCTCACATAAAGGTAGAAAATTAATCTGGAAAGTCCCTTGGTAAATAGCTGTCAAAATAGCCTGTATTTATTTATTTATTTTTATTTTATTTTATTTAAAAAACTTTTATAGATTCAGGGGGTACGTGTGCAGGTTTGTTACATGAATATATTGCACAATGGTGGGTTTGGGCTCCATCACCTAATTAGTGAACATTTTACCCAATAGACGATTTTTCAACCATCATCTGCTTCCAACTCTATTTCCTTTTTGAATCCCCAGGAATATGATTTCCATCTTTTCCATGTGTACTCATTGTTTAGCTTCTACTTATAAGTACAAATGAGTTGAATTTGATTTTCTGTTTCTAAATTATATCGCTTAGGATAATGGCCTCCAGCTCCATCTCTATTGCTGCAAAAAGCATGATTTTATTATTTATATGGCTACATAGTATTCCATGGTGTATATATCCCACATTTTCCTTATCCAATCATCTGCACTGAACACTTAAGTTGATTCAATAATTTTGATTTTATGAATCATGCTGTGATAAATATACAAGTATAGGTATTTTTTGATAGAACAATTCATTTTCCTTTGAATAGATAGCATGTTAGTGGGATTGCTGGGTCTAAAGACAGTTCTATTTTCAGTTCTTTGAGCCTGACTTAAAATTGTACTATAAGGTTATAGTTACCAAAATAGCATGGTCCTGGTATAAGATAGACACATGGATCAACGGAATTGAATAGAGAACCCAGAAATAAAGCCACATACCTATAACAAACTGATCTTTGAAAAAAAAATCAACAAAAAATATACAATGGAAAAGAGAAATTCTATTCAATAAATAATACATGGCAAATCAAATTTTCATATGCAGAGGAATAAAACTGGACAATCTCTTACAACATATAAAAATTAACTTGAGATAGATTAAAGAATTAAATATAAGACCTGATACTATAAAAGCCCTAAGAAAACCTAGGAAAAGCTCTTCAGAACATCAGCCTAGGCAAAGAATTTATGACTAAGACCTCAAAAGCAAATGCAACAAAACAAAAATAGACACATGGGATTTTATTAACTAAAAACTTCTGTATGGTAAAAGAAACAACAGAGTAAACAGAAAACTTAAAGAATGGGAGAAAATACTTGCAAACTATGCATCTGACAAAGGACTAATGTAGAGAAGCTACAAGGAACTCAAACAGCTCAACAAGAAAAAAAAAAACAACTCCATTAAAAATTGGGTAAACGATGAACAATTATCAAAAGAAGAAATACCAGCAGCCAACAAACATTTATTTTTAATGGACAAAAAAGTGGTATGTACATATCATGTGAAATATGTCATTAAAAATACGTATATACTGTGCAGTGGGTAAATTGAACTAATTCACATATGTATTACCACACAAACATCATTTTGTGGTAAGAACAATTAAAATCTATTCTCTTAGCCATTTTTTAAAATATAATACATTCTTATTAATTATACTTACCATGTTGTACAATGGATCTGTTTAACATATTTCTCCCATCTAACTGAAATTTTATATTCTTTAATGAACATCTCACTAATAGCCACTCCTACTTCTAATCTGCTGATAGTGACTATTCTGCTCTCCACTTCAAAAATTCAACTTTTTTATATTCTCCACATAAGTGAGATCATGTGGCATTTATTTTCTTGTGCCTGGCTTATTTCATTTACCATAATGTCCTCTAGGTTCATCAATTTTGCCCCAAATGAAATAATTTTCTTCTTTATAAGGCTGAATAATATTCCACTGAGTACCTGATTTTCTTTAGCCATTAATTCATTAATGGACAGTTAGGTTTATTCCATATCTTGATATTGTTAATTGATATGATTTGGCTCTGTGTCCCCACCCAAATCTCATCTTGCCTTGAACTCTCATAATTCCCACATGTTGTAAGAGCAACCTAGTGGGAGATAGTTGAATCATGGGGGCAGTTTTCCTCTCACTGTTCTTGTAGGAATTAGTAAGTCTCACGAGGTCTAATGGTTTTAAAAATGGGAGTTTCTCTGCACAAGCTCTCTCTCTTTTTTGTCTGCTGCCATCTATGTAAGGTGTGACTTGCTTTTCCTTGTCTTCCACCATGATTGTAAGGCCTCCTTACAGCCCTGTGGAAATGAAAGTCCATTAAACGTTTTTTTTTCATCCCAGTCTCAAGTATGTCTTTATCCAGCATGAAAATGGACAAATACATTAATAATGCTGCAATAAAAGTAGGAGAATAGATCTCTTTTTTACATGTCAGTTTTATTTCCTTTGGATATATACTGAGTAGTCAATTTGCTAGATAATATGCTAGTCCTACTTTTAATTTTCTAAGGAACCCCCATACATTTTCTTTCATGATGACTGTGTGAACTTACATTCCCACTGACAGGATGGAACACATCCCTTTTATCTACATCTTTGACAACACTTGTTATGTTTTGTCTTTTTGATAACAGCCATTCTAGCAGGTGTGAGGTAATATCTTTTTGTCCTTTCAATGTGCATTTTCCTGAAAATTAATGATATTGATTTTTTAAAAATATACCTTTAGGCTACTTGTACATATTCTATTGAAAAGTATCTGTTCAGATATCGTGTCCAATTTTTAAGCAGATTATTTGTTTACTTATTATTGTGTTATTTGGATTTCTTACATATTTTAAAATATTAATCTCTTATGAGGGTCATGGTTTGCAAATATTTTATCCCATTCTGGAGATTTTTTTTTTACTCTGTTGATGGTTTCCTTTGACTCTGAAGAAGCTTTTTAGTTTGATATCATCCCATTTGTCTGTTTTTGTTTTTGGCTTTTTGCTTTAGAATGCATATCCAAAAAAAATATTGTACAGATCAATGCTTTTACTCTATGTTTTGCTCCAATAATTTTTCAGTTTCAAGTTTTAGGTTTAAGTCTTTAACCCACTTTGAGTTGATTTTGTGTGTGTATGTGTGTGTGTGTGTGTGTGTGTGTGTGGTGTGAGATAAGGATCTAATTTTATTCTTTTGAATGTTGATTCCCAGTTTTCCAAGCACCATTTATTAAAAAGACTTCCTTTTCTCAATTTCTTCCATTGTGTGTTCTTCTTGTCACCTTTATAAAAAATCTGTTAACCTTAAGTCTGTAAATATATTTCTGGGCTCTCTGTCCTCTTTCATTGATCAATGTGTCTGATTTTATGCCAATATCATGCTATTTAAATTACTATAGCTTTGTAATACATTTCAAATTCAGGTAGTGTGACGTCTCCAGCTTTGTTCTCTTAACTCAAGAAAGCTTTGGCTACTCAGTGTCTTTTGTGATTTCATACAGAATTAATTATGCATTCTTTTTCTAATTCTTTTTAAAATGTCATTGAAATTTGATAAGAAGTGCATTGAATCTATAGTTCAGTGTGGGCAGTATGAACATTTTAACAATATTAATTTTTCCAGTCTATAAACATGAAAGATCTTTCCTTTTATTTGTGTTTTTAAAAACCTCTTCTAATGTTATTGAAATAAAATTGTAATTTCAATTTAGAAAGTGCCAATATTGAAGATCACTGGCATTACAAATACTTATCAAGCACCTGTTGTCATTTTCACATTGGATCAGGATCTGCAGTACATAATAGCAGACAAAATATTCCACTTTCATTTATTTTATGAAATAAAACTTATTTCATAAACACACTGCTGATTTGCTGGGCATGGTGTCACT
Organism: Cacajao melanocephalus; assembly: GCA_963573385.1. Taxonomy (NCBI): domain Eukaryota; kingdom Metazoa; phylum Chordata; class Mammalia; order Primates; family Pitheciidae; genus Cacajao; species Cacajao melanocephalus. Next base: position 39,494 of record CAUYLG010055442.1, read on the forward strand.
TTCAAGGACATTATTCTTTCACAGTGCACATACTTGAATGTTGTCATGAGATTGTCAGATTCTGACATTATTATTCCAAACAATTGTATAAAATTGATGTCCTCTTATTTACTCATTTTATTTGATAAAAAATAAATCTATTTATTAAACTCTGAAGAGTAGCAAAGATTAAAAGCTTCTAAGTCAAAATAGATACAAAATGAACCAGTATTGTGACCAAGAAAAGCTCTTTCAGTAAATTATGACTGAAACAGTCACAAATAGATATGTCCCATGAGACTGGGTTCCAGGGCACCGGGGAGGCTCAGCTCCCCCACTAGGTTGTGTTCTTCCAGGCTCTTGGTCCCTCACTCACCCAAAAATTGGAGGTAGGACCCCTCTGGGTGCAGTGGGCTTAAGTAAATATCAGACCCCAAAGAGTTTTGCAGAAAGTGATTTATTTAGGCAGAGAGAGAGAAAAAAAGGAGAAAGAAATAGATAGAGAGAGGGCAGTTTCTGCAAGGTCATGGAAGGGGATCCAGAAACAGAGTCGCATGGATGTGGGAGAAGGGGACTTTTACCTGGGAGATATTCCTGCCCTATTCAAATTTTCTGTCCTATGAAAGGAGTTCCTTTAAACTTCTGCTAGAGTGATTGACCTTTGATTTTTTCCGTGTGTGTAAAAGTTAAACAAACAAAGACCTCTAGTCTCCCTGACGGAGACGAGACGTGGGTGGGGGTATGGTGCTGGGAAGTTCTTGCCTTTGAAACTACACCCCCTTGTGGACTCCGGAAGAGAATACATTCCCTCATCTCAGACAAAAAAGGAACTGCTCTACATTTAAATATGCATGAAGAAATCTTAGTTAAAACAAACACACACACAAAGAATATTAGGTGTCTTTATAACAATACTCAGTCTTTTTTATACTAATGTACATCAAGAACTTCCAAATTAAGTAATAATTTGTCATATAAAATATTTTAGAAACATAGCCATATAATCTTTTTTATGCCCTATCTCCTAAGTTACACAGTGAACATAATACGGTCAGACAGTTGTTTTGTGTGTATGTATTACATCCTTTTTTAAAATTTTTTGTTTTGTTTTGCTGTAGAGTTGTATATGGCTGTAGGGTTGTATATGGCTATCCTTTTAGATTCATATTGTTTATAACAGTATATTAGCATTATTTTGGAAACTTAATTTGTTACTTGTATTAATCCTGCCTTATCATCAAATTATTCATCGATTTTAGTTGATATGCTTCTCTTAATGTCACTGAAGGTAAATGCCTAATATATTAGTGCCATAAATCAAGCTTTTATCATGCCACTGGAAGTATCTCCTTCAGTTTGACAACAATGAATTAATAGGCAGCCTTTCTTACATTGGCATAAGCAGGTATTACTTCATTCTTTTGTATTATTCTGGCTTGTTTTCCATAGTAGAATTTTTCTCATATTACAAATCAAGTACTAGAATTGTGGCCTAGACATAATAGAATCCTAAAAAATGTGTGCAAAGCAATTCTAGCATTTGAGTCCGGGGATACAGAACATTCACACAAGTCAGGCAAAGCAACTCTGTTACTCACAGATAGGCAGCAAGGATAAATAGAAGTTTAGGATTCAAGGAGAACTGCTTTTTAAGCATTAGGAAAGCAGCTTAGGGCAGGTAGAATGCTGCCTGTGCATGCACCACATTGCACTGCAGCTGAGAGACCCCAAAAACATTCCATATTGGATTTTATATGCCAGGCACAACTAGGATCACTGAGTTAAAATGAGGACACAGCCCGGGCTATTCCGGACATTTCTTCCTTATCTCAGGATACTGCATTTACAGTTTTTCTGAGAGCTACAAGCAGAGAGGAAAGAACTAAGAAGGCCAAGATCATCTGGGGACCTCTCCTACTGCAAAGTAAAACTAGCTTTAAGACCAAGTGAAGCATGTAAAGCTTGAAAAAATGATAAATACATTTTTAGCAAAGACTGCAGAATTAGTAAAGATAGTATAATTGGAGTCTGGAAAAATGACATCCATTTTAGTGGAACAATTGTCAAAACTACCACCTATATTAATTTAGAAGATATAAAGAGAACTAAAGATCTTTGGACTTAGCTAAAGATAGATCGAGGCAGATTTTTTTAAAGTATCACCTGAGTACTTAGCTGTGACTATTAAATCGCTGAAAAAAGTGAGTTATAGAAAGAATTCATGTTTTAAAAAAGAAATCACAGAAAATATATAGGACCAGTTGTGTTATACTGCGAAATAAACTTGTTTAGCACGTAGGTTTCTGAGATAATTAAATATTTTGAAGTGAAACCAGCCCTGTGGACAAAGATAAAACCAAGAGCCTAATGGTATGTTTCTTCAAAATAAGTTTGTTGACATCTACCTGTCTAGAAAGAAAATGTTGTGTCAATTTTGGTAATAAAGCTTACTCAAATAACGTCATAAAACCTCCAAAATTGTTAGAAAAGCATGTGGATAAAAACACTGCTGACTTGCTGGGCATGGTGGCACATACCTGTAGTCCCAGCTACTTGGGAGGCTGAGGCAGAAGAATCGCCTTCTGTGAGGTGGAGGCTGCAGTGAGCTGAGATCATGCCATTGCACTCCATCATGGGCAATAAGAGTGAAACTCTGTCTGAAAACAAACAAACAAACAAACAAAACACTGCTGACATAGATTAAAAGTGACTGAGACAGCTCCAATTACAAGAAAGACTTCTGGCATTCTAACTTTATGTGAACATAAAACAGACTACTCACACGCAAACATACAGAATCCTCTACCAACTCATTAATAGCTATCCATATACAAACACAGACCATCACTTTGAGAAAATAACACAATATTTCGGGGGTTTGAGCTGAGAATCATGGAGAAAAGCATGAAGAACAATGCATTAAGGAACCACTCCCAGGAAACTTTACAGACCAATAAATTAGGAAATTATTCCCAAGAAACATTAAAAATCAATAGCTTGGAGAGCTATTCCTAGGGAGCAGAGCTGGGTTCTAATTAACAAACATTCTGGTCTGGTCTTAGAGAACCTGGCAATATTTTCCCTTTGAAATTTCAGTCATTGCTGTAGATCAATGGCTGTTGTATGTGAATGTATACATATGTATACACACATACACAACATATATATACATATACACACAACATATATATATTCACACACCATATGTATGTATACACACACATACATAGTGTGTGTATATACATATGGTGTGTGTACATACATATGTGTATATAAACATAAGTATCATGTGTATATATATACACGCATACACGTTATATGTATATAATGTTATATGAACATATCTCCTGCATATCCTATCCTTGTCTCTCCAATGTACTTTGCATATGTAGAGGAAGACTGGCTTGTTATTCTTTGTTAATAGGCACCTTAATCAAGAGGGACTACTTACAGATCTCTTACTGGTGGTTGAGGCCCTGGTTGTCAAACATAACACCATTGATCAGAGGAGGTTTGGAGGTTTGGTTATCTCAGGAGGAGCTGAAGAAGAGGGATGTAAATGATTAGGTTTAAAGGACTGACAATGACTCATATATTATATTCCTAAAATAAATTGCCATAATTATTCCCTTTCCACAATTCATATCTATTTGCAATACAACTTTACCGTGTCTCCTGTCAATGCTTATGACTAACTCAGAAAAATTAGATTCAACAGAAATGACTTTGTGTCAGACCTATGTCTAGACCTCAAAAACCCTTACAAGCTCCTGCTAACTCTATTGGAATCCTTCCCAGCCATTATGAGAAAAAGCTTGGAGTCTAGCTCAGTTGAGGCCATCTGACACCAGCTACAGTAGGTAATTCTTGTGCTGCTAAAAAGAAATATCTGAAGCTGGTTAATCTATAGAGAAAAGAGGTATAATTGGCTTATTGTTCCACAGGCTGCTTGAGAAGCACAGCACTGACATCTGTTCACCTTCTGGGGGGACACAGGGAGCAGGAGTCTCAGGGAGATTTTGCTCGTGGTGGATAGCAGAGCAAGAGCCAGCAAGTCACATGATGAAAGCAAAAGCAAGTGGAGAAGGGAGGTGCTACACATGTTTAAATAACCAGATCTCACAAGAACTCACTCACTATCACAAGAACAGCATGATCCACCCCTATGATCCAACCATCTCTCACCAGGCCCTCCCTCCAACATGAAGATTACAATTCAACATGAGATTTTGTGGGATGTATATTACAGCTATATAATTCTGTTCTTGGCTTTTTATGTCTAATGTTCTCACATTGCAATTATGCCTTCTCAGCAGTCCCACAAATTCTTAACTCATGCCAGCATTAACTCTAAAGTCTCAGGTCCAGGTACAAAGTTTCATCTGAAGATGAGTTTCTTCCAGTTAGGGGCCTGTAAAGTCAAACAAGTTATTTACTCCAAAGAGATAGTGGAAGTTTAGGCATTGGGTAAATATTCCCATTCCAAAAGAGAGAAATCAACCAAAAGAAGGAAGCTCCATGTTCATGCAAGTCAAAAACCCAGCAGGGCAGTCATTAAATCTTAAAGCTCCAAAATAATCTCATTTTACTCCATATTGTGCATCCAAGTCACACTGGGGCAAAAGGTGGGCTCCTGAGGCCTGGGCAGCTCCTCTTCTTCAAACTTTCATACTCTGTTTCTCTTTTAAATATAAATTCTAACTTTAAGTCATGTCTTTGCTCTTGCATCTGATAATAGGTGGTTAGAAGCAGCCAAGTCATTTCTTGAATGCTTTGCTGCTTAGAAATTTTTTCTACACTAAACTGTAACTCTCAAGTTTAAATTTCTGTAGATTCCTAGGGCAGAGACACAATGAAGCTAAGCTATTTGTTAAGGCATAATATGCATTACCTTTTTTCCAGTTCCCAATAAGTTTCTCATTTCCCTCCGAGACTTCATCATTCAGGACTTCATTGATGACATCACTATTAACACAGTCAACTATTAACACCACAACCATTTAACCAGTCTCTAAGAAGTTCCAAACTTTCCCTCATCTTCCTATTTTCTTCTGAGCTCTCCAAATTCTTCCAACCTCTGCCTATTACTCAGTTCCAAGCTGCTTCCATATTTTCAGGTATTTTATGGCAATAACCCACTCTCAGTACCAATTTTCTGTATTTGGTCATTCTTGCATTGTTGTAAATAAAGACCCAAAACTGGGCAATCTATAATGAAAAGTGGCTTACTGGGCTCACAGTTCTTCAGGCTGCACAGGAAACATGGTCTTGGCATCTGCCCAGCTAATGGGAGGGTGTAGGGATCAGGGACCTCAGGGGTTGTTTTATTCATGGTGGAAGGCAAAGCATAAGCCAGCATGTCACATGGCAAAAGCAAGAGCAAGTATGGGGAGAGGTGCCACAGAGTTTTAAACAGCTAGATCTTGTGAGAACTCACTCACTATTGTGAGGACAACACCAAGACATGAGGAGTGTGCTACCATGGTCCAATCACCTTCCACCAGGCCCCACCTTCAATACTGGGGATTAAAATTCAACATAGGATTTGGCAGAAACAAGTATTCAAACTATCTCACCAGCCAATTTTCAGATGACCTAGAGTTGTCCACAGAGACATGAATGGGGCCAGTTGAAAACCCCCAACCTAGGCCCACAGTTTAAATAATTGGTGTTTTTTTTTGAGCTAAATAAATTGGTATTGTTTATAGTTTATTGGAACTGAGATAAAAGCAAATGTATACAGTGAAATTAAATAATGGTTGTAATGAGAATACTAATGAAGTGATGTAGAAGACTGGTTCATTACATTAAGTCATTGAATCAATAATTTTGAAAGCAGCATATTTTATTGTGATTAGATATTCCAGGTGTAAACATCCAAGTTTGTGAGTAAGGTGAAGTCCAGAGAATTTAAAATAGAGATCAGTAGTTTAAGTAAATGAGAGAATTTTGTGGTTTCAGACATCTGCAGCTGCGTGAAAGGAATTTAAAGTATCTAAGAATGCTTTTAAAACACAGGTTGGAAAGAAAACTGAGGTCTTGGTGCTAATATTTTGGAAAAATGAGGCAGAAAGGCCAGGATGTGGTTAGACAATTGCAATCAGGATGGTGAGAAGGACTCAGTACAGTGGAATGAACTTCAGATGAGTAGGGTTTGTTTGACCACAAAGGAAGTGATTCTCTAGGAGTCTAAGAAAGCTTGGAGTCAATAGTGAATGCTAGTAACCCTTTTCTCTGCCTTCCATTATCCTTACTCAGAAAAGAAGAAAAATAAAGTAAGAAAGTCTCTGAGAATAAAGTTGTTTAGAATGATTACCTTTAATAATGCCCAACTGTTTGAGAATTACACAGTTGATTTTGGAATCCTTACTTACATAAATTTTAGCTATTAAATGACTGTTGCTATACACCTTCTATGTTTCGGGTACCACATGTTTATATTTTCCTCTATGCACACCTGTGTCTCCACCTCTCTCTTTGGTGGAACTGCTAGTCTCCTGTATAATGTGTGTACAGGGGAAAGACAATCAAAGCCGCACTATCTCCCAGCCCTACAGGTGGATAAGCGGCTCAGTTTGAGACCTGTATGTGAATAGATACCCCAGATAATAGTGACTACCAAAGCCAGACCAGTGAAAATCTTTCTCTAAAATATTATTTCACTAGGATAGGTATGTTTTCATGAATTAATTTAAAGAAAGGCATTCTTGAGTTGTACATAATAAGATAAATATACTAAGACAAGCAACTCTAATAAAAAGGAAGTGTATTTGAGAAAGAGTATTCTCTTGTTTTATTGCTGGGGTTCATATCTCTTGAAAATGCTTTCCCCTGACTTCTGTTATATGAGCTGATCCCTGTTTTCCTTCATTCCTTCTTTAAAAGGGCAGAATGATATGATGATGTGGATCTAGACTCCCTGGATTCTAATTCAAGTATCAACTCTTACACTCTGTGTCATTTTGGACAAGATACTTTTTTTTTTCATTTTTATACAAGGATGCTTATGAATGAAATGATGATGCAAATAGCTCTCAACTCATAGACTTCTGGTAAACAGTATGTAATTTAAATTGTGTAACAAGTTTAGAGCAATGCCTGCCCCTGTAATGTGTAAATAAAAGCATCACATGTATTGGTTATTGCTGTTATCACATTTAAATAGAAGTGTCCAAGAAGATGTTAAAGATTGGAGAAAAATTATATATCTGATACTATAAACCATCATTGATGATATAAACAATCCATTCCATTAGTCTTAAATTTCCTCAAAAACCTAGAGAGTAACATTGTGCAAGCCAAATTTTTTTTGCCATTTTTTAAACTCTTTTTAAAAATTTAACAATCCAATTCTTCTCAAGTGTAAGAATATTTTCTCAATGATTACAACTGAACACTACTTCAATTATAATTAAATGAATACATGGGTGCACACAAACAGGTTTAAAAAATTTAGTAATATCAAAACTAGGTAACAAAATTTTCATCAGGTAAGTCACTGTAGAAGAGTGTATTCAATAAAAATTACCCTGAAGCAAAACATTCAGATAATTATCTATATAACAGAATTTCGTATAGAACAATATGCACTAATTCAAAGCCCAATTTACTCAGCAAAATTAATATGCAAGAAAAATTAATGTTCTGTTTAAGATGGTTCATTTTCTACTCTTTGCCTTTTTTTATTCATATTATCAAGATGTTGGATGATGGAAAATTCTCAAATAATATGCTGCTGCATTAAAATTGTTTAAAGAAACAAAAAAATAAAAAAGGACAGGTTTCATTGGAAGCTGAAATAGGATAGTCATAAGCAGAATACATGGTTGATTAAAATCACACATAAATGAGCAACACAATGATGGGGAAAGCCCAGTAGCAGATGTGCCCACGGAAGCATGTTCCTAACTAGTGTGTTAGTCTTCTTCAGCAGTCCATACAAGAAAGAGTGAAGTTTAAAGCTAGGAAGCAGGCCTGAAGTGATGGCTCATGCCTGTAATTCCAGCACTGTAGGAGGCCAAGGCAGGTAGATCAATTGAGGCCGGTAGTTCAAGACCAGCCTGGGCAACATGAAAAAAACTCATCTCTACTAAAAATTAAAAAAAAAAAATTATCGGTTTGGAAACCCATGTCTGTAGTCCCAGCTAATCTGGAGGCTGAGATGGGAGGATTGCTTAAGCCTGGAAAGTGGAGGTTGTAGTGAGCTGAGATTGCACCATTGCACTCCAGCCTGGGTGACAGAGTGAGACTCTGTCTGAAATTAACAAATTAATTAAAGTTAGGAAGCAACCAATAGGAAGGAGACAAAACTATATTAATGATGAATTCAACAAGATTGGCAATGTATCAGAAAGTCTAGGGCTGGAAAATATAACTGTTAGTTGGATTCTTAGAAATTATACTCTCTCTCTTTGTAGTTTGTGAATTTAATTTTCTACATAGGCATATGAACATTATATTATCCAGTCCTTCTTTAACAAATGAAATGAACACTCTTAAGTCTAGTTTCTACATTTAGTTGCCAATCCTTTTTTTTACTTTTCTTTATACAAAATCTCCTCCCAATATTTGTCTGTAATCCCAGTACCCAATTTTCCATGGCTCGTTTACTCATAAACTCTATCCAATTAAACTTCATCCCCATCATATCATCAAAACTACTCCTATTTAGGCCACCAATGACTTGTATGATGAAAACCCAATGTTTAATTATCGACATTATCCAAACTTACTTAAACACCAGAGTATTTTAGACATTGATAATGACCTACAAACCCCTTTCTTGCCTTATAGACATTCCTCTTCAGCTCCTTTTATTGGCAATTTCTCTTCTTTATGGCCATGAAATTAAAAGAGTCTAAGTTTCATTTTTAGGTAGTTTATTTTTTATTATCTAATGCACTTCCTTGATTATCTATCATTTAGTCCTAAGGCTTTAATTGTCATTATATATTGACAGCTTCCGAATTTATATTGCCAGTCTGGACTTCCCTTCTGAATTCTAGGCACGTATATCCACCTAGCTACTTGACTTCTCCACTAGAGACCTTAAAAAAAAAACTAACTTAATATGTTAAATACTAGAATTTTAATCTACCATGCCACTCTTGGTGTGCGCTCTCTTTATGATTCCTCCATTTCTGCTAATGACAACTGTCATCCTTCTACTTACTTATGCTCTAAAAATTTGACTCTTCACTTTCTCACACATATATGATTTAATAGATTCCTAAATCCTGTCAGCTCCTGCTTCAAATCCATCTAAAATTTAGCCATTTCTAGACAATTGTACTGCTCTTCTATGAATTATTGTAAGCCACTTTCAAATTCTTGCATCAGGGCTCCAGTTTTTCTCTCGTCTTCCACTGGAGCTTGTAGTCCAAAATGCAACCAGAGTGATTAATTCACTATATAATTAAAACACTGATGACTCTCTGCTAAAACCTTGTAATATTTCTGTATTAGTTTTATATTGCTGTGTAGTAAATACCTACAAATGTAGTGGCTGTAAGCAACACACCCTTATTATGTCACATATTATTTTTGTGGGTCAAGAGTTTGGGCACTGCCCAACTAGGTCCTCTGCTGAAAGTGCAGTCCTTGAGATAAAACTGTAGAAACTGAATCTTTGAAATTAAACTGAACCTTCAGCCAATGCCTTTATTATAGCATCATGAGACTAAGGGTGCAATTCCATCTCAAGATGTGATGCGGGAAGCATCTCCTTGCAAGTTCATGTGGTGGTTGGTGGCATTAAGTTCCTTGAGAGCTATATAAAAAATAACCACAGTCTCTGGATGAATTTCATCCTTATTCCTCTGACAGTTCTTGGATGTTTGTTGGCTGGAGATCACCTCTGTTTTCTTTCTAGGGAGCCTCTCACCATAATTAGTTGCTTCATCACCCTTCAACAAGAGGGAGAGGATACTAGCAAGACAGATGTTGCAATTACATGTAAAATTCATAATAACAACCAACAATTTTGTTGTTTTCTGTTGTTTAGAAGAAAGTCACAAAACAAATAATTTCCAGACACCTTTAAGGACACCAGGAGTCAGAAATAATTGGGGCCATCTTTAAGTCTGACAGCTATTATTCCCTATTACAATAAAAGTAAAAGCCAAATTCTTCTCTACGTCCCGCAAGGCTTTATGTAATCTTTCTTTAATTATGTCTTTTACTATTAAAAAACACTTCAAAATTTTGATGCTTGGGTTAAATTATTTCATGATTTTCACTTGTCACTTTCATGATAAAATATATGCTCACAAAGTATTCAAATTAATAAAAATCTACTTTCTATTGTATATATAATTTTGTTTTTATGAAAGACAGAATTTGAAGAAAGATGTTATTGCTTAATAGAAGCAAATCTTCATGAACTAGAAGATTTTTGAGATTCCTTTCATTTCTAACATTGTAGGGATACTTAAAAGAAAACAAATGCACCAAAAATAGGGCTTAAATTCCTTCTTTAATGCCCAAATCAGACACTAAAGGACAAAATATATTAAATTATTTACTTAACCTAAGAATGTCAAGTTACATCTCATTTTATATGGCATCAAAAAGTATAATGCTAACAATTTCCAATGTTGCAAATATGACATAGTTTTACAAGTTAATTTTATAAACGTGAATACATTAATATGAAATTATGATATTTAATTCTAAAGATAGAATTAGAATAACGCAAATAGAAATAGTAGGTTGAATTCCTTTCATCAGGCATCTATGTGATTTAGCTAATTGCCTTGGTGCAGGAGGCAGTGTGGTCAGGTGTTTGAGGCCAGCCTGGGCAACACATAAACCTCTCATGCATTAAAAAAATAAAAAATAAAAAATAAATCTATATATGTTTTATAAACATTTTTTCAATATCGTTTTTCTAATTGCAGCCACATAATAAAGGACATAGATTTAAAAATAGGAATGCAGATGAAATAGAAGGATATTCTGCATTTCTTAATGTTTTATGGTTTTCATATTATTCTGTTTAATTAAACATATCATTGCTACGTAGACTATGACAGAGCATTGCACTAAGCACAACTAACCACCAATGCATAACTTATTAATTGTATTCTTTAGTTAAGAAAATATTCTAAGATAAATACCCCAATCTTCAATTTTAAATATTATTGCATTGCAACTAATGTCTATGCCATGGTACCTAATAGAGGTTCCTGATGGTAAAAAAAGATAGTTTATCATGTAGTTAGAAGATACTTAAAAATTAAGCTAATTAATTATATAAATATCTACATTCTATGAAAAGTGCTATAGAGAGAAACTATTATACCTAGTGCTCAGGTCTTTTTTATTTTTAATAACATTCTCCAATAAAAGAAAATAAGGCTCCTTGGAGAAATGACTGATTCTAGGATTAGGGCAGAAAATATGCAAAATAAGCCTGAAGTACCTTGTATTGACAGCAAGTGAGATAATGATTAAGAACAACAGCAACCAAAAAGACAAAACATAAACTCACTGTAGTAGTCCATTCTCATGCTGTTATAAGGACATATCCAAGATTGGGAAATTTATAAAGGAAAGAGTTTTAATTGATGCACAGTGCAGCACGGCTCAGGAGGTCTCAGGAAACTTACAATCATGGGTCAAGGGAAAGCACACATGTCCTTCTTTAAAGGATGGCAGGGAAAAGAAAAATACAAGAAAAAGGAGGGGAAAATCTCCTTATAACAATCAGATCTTGTGAGAATTCACTCACTATCATGAGAACAGCATGAAGACAAGCATTCCCCTGATTCAATTACCTCCCACTGTGTCCCTCCCATGACATGCGGGGATTATGGGAACTATAATTCAAGATGAGATTTGGATGGGGACACAGCCAAAACATATCATTCTGTCCCTAGCCCTTCCCAAATCTCATGTCCTTCTCACATTGCAAAACACAATCATACCCTTCCAATAGGAGTATGGATTAATTCCAGCAAATCTTGATTAATTCCACCAAATCTTGATTAATTCCAGCATTAACTCAAAAGTCCATTCCCAAAGTTCCATCTGCGATAAGGCAAGTCCTTTCTGCCTATGAGCCTTTAAAATCCAAAGCAAGATAGTTATTTCATAGGTACAATGGGGGGTACAGGCATTGTTTAAATACACCTATTCCAAACACGAGAAATTGGCTGAATAAAAGGGGCTACAGTCCCCATGCAAGTCCAAAACCCAATAGGGCAGTCATTAAACTTTAAAGTTCCAAAACAATCTTTGACTCCATGTCTCACATCCAGGGCACAGTGATCCAAGAGGTAGGCTCCCATGGCCTTGGGCAGCTCCATCTCTGTGACTTTGCAGGGTACAGACCCACTCCTGGGTGCTTTCACAAGCTGGCATTGAGTAACTATGGCTTTTCCAGGAGCACAGAGCAAGCTGTTGGTAGATCCACCATTCTGGGGTTTGGGCAATGGTGGTCCTTTTCTCACAGCTCCACTAGGCAGGGCCCCAGTGGGGACTCAATGTGGGGTTTCCAACCTCACATTTCCTTTCCACACTGCCATAATGGAGACTCTCCATGAGGGCTCCCCCACCTAAGCAAACTTCTGCCTGGACATCCAGGCATTTCAATAAATCCTCTTAAATCTCAGCAGAGGTTCCCAAACCTCAATTATTGACTCCTGTGCATCCACAAACTCAGTACCATGTGTAAACCACCAAGGCTTGGGGCTTGCCCTCTGAAGCAATGACATGAGTTCTACATTGGCCCCTTTTAGCCACAGGCACACAAAGCACCAAGTCCTGAGACTTCAAAAAGCAGCAAGGCCCTGGGACCAACCCACCTAACCATTTTTTCCTACTAGGCTTCCAAGCCAGTGATGAGAGGTGCTGCCATGAAGACTTCTGACATGCCCTGAAGACATTGTTCCTCATTGTCTTCACAATTAACATTTGTTACTTATGCAAATTTCTACAGCTAGCTTAAATTTTACCTTATATAATGAGAGAGAAAAGAAAAACTTTTAGTAGTACCTAAATGCTTTTAATAGCACCTAGTCGAATGCTTTGCTGCTTGGAAATTTCTTCCACTGGATACCCTAAATCATCCCTTATGCTGTTCTCGTGATAGTGAGTGAGTTCTCACAAGCTCTGTTGGTTTTATAAAGGGCTTTTCCTCACCTTCTCTAGGGACTGCTCCTTCCTGCTGCCTTGTGAAGAAGGACATTTTTGCGTCACCTTCTGCTATGATTGTAAGTTACCTCAGATCTCCTCAGCCATGCAGAGCTCTGAGTCAGCTAAACTTCTTTTCTTTATAAATAACCCATTCTCAGGTATTTCTTCATAGCAGCATTGAGAACAGAGTAATACAACAGGTGACAGTAATCAGTGGCCATTTTTTGATTGAGCATAGCCATTTAACTGCATACATATATACAGATAAAACCAAACCATTAAGTTTATCCAAAGCTGAGCTTTTGTTAGGACTGTGTAACAAAAAGGGAAAGGGCAAGTTGATTTGCGTTTCTGCCTAAGTATAAATGAAGATGTGAAATATAAAATCTGAATATAATGGAAGTAGAAGAAAAGGTAAGCAAAGGCTAGCAGATTTTTAAAATGCCCAATGAACTAAAATATTTCCAGATATATTTTAATAGACTTAAAGAAAAAAGACAAGATGATTTTTATTGCAATAAACAAAAAATTGTATTATATACTGGTTCATTATTGCTACTTTACCATATATGATTTTGCAACTATATAATGATAATAGACTTTAGTTTCCAATTTGAAGACTGAGACTTATGTCTGGGAACGATAAAACATCATGGAATATGTTCTAACATATTCATGAGTTAACCTTGGAAAATCATACAGAAGTCAGGTAATCATGCCACAAAATCAGAAAATGCTGCAGCTTATTTACTATTCAAAATTTTCCAATTAATAAGCAACAGACCAAACATTTGCATGCGTGTGTGCCCTATTCCAATGTATGATGCAAAAAATCTGGCCACTTTGGCCAGGAACTGTGACGTGCAGGTTAATTCCATCATCTATTATCCAATGCTGTATAGCAATTAATGATTAGCTGAGGTTTCTTATTTATGGCTCAGTCATCGTCTAAAAATGGTCAAAATCATGGTGTCACTAAAAAGATTTTAAGGATTGGGTCTTTGGCCATTGCTGGATCTATTTTCTTTAGAATTCATTTGGATTTTCCAGAGCATATGCTGTATGATAAATTAAAGAGGGCTCTGCTAAAAAATGTGCAGAAGAGGATAAATAAAATTTGAGGAGACAGATGAGACACTGTAGATCCATTGGGTGCTGGACTACAGTTGAAGCAAACATTTACATTTAGTATTCAGAGATAAAGATATGGCATTTTAGCACAAGTATACTGTGTAACTCCAAGAATTGGAATTACTAGTAGTTATTGGCTCTGCTTTGAACAGCTACTTACCTTAATGAGCTTCTAAACAAAGAAACACAAAATCCCATCAGAGACACACACTCAATGATTTTTAGACCTTCTACTATGGTATGAAAAATGGGATGTCCATAAAACATGATAAATACCATATTGTTTATCCAAGGTCACCAAATGATAAAGTTTTACTTCAGGGTGCTAAAAAAATGGTAACATGTCAAAGTTTGCTTTTTGATTAAGTAACTTTAGAGTTATTTTCCCAGGTAGAACCATGTTTGAGGAAAGATGGGTATGGCTAGATTTTGCCTGATTCATAACCCCTTCATTTGGCAGAAGAGAGAGAGAAGTTTGGAAAAACGGAAATAAGGTCAACCTTCTCTCTTAACTTGGTAGTGAATTTTTATAATTTTTGTTGCCTCAGCATCAATTTTGAATATAGTTTTACCTTTCTCAGACCAGATGCAAGGCTCAGTCTCCCTTCACACGGTTTCCACGTCCACACCACATCCAAGTGACTCAAGTCAGTGACCAGAGATAACACAGAGGCTTTCCTCCAGCCTACCATTCTGGGCCCCCTGCTTTCCTGCCACTTCCTTTAAAGTGACAACTCAGGCTTTTGTCCTTGAACTTAAAATGTCCCACACACTATTGCCTTACATTTACCGCTAGTGCCACTAGTTTGCTCTCTCTCTGTCTGACTCTTCATTTCTGCCTCCTATGACCTTGGGAGGGACTGCCTTCAGGACTCATTACACCCTCTTTTGTCAGACTTGTAAATAAAACTCTTGAAATTTGTTTTCTATTGTGGTGGTGTATTGAATTTGTCCCTTCCATATGAAGAACCAGGAGCTGTCCCAGGCTGGATTTTCCCCCATAACACCAAAGAGAACACAAGGTCGGTCTGCCACCTCCAGAGCTGTTATCAGGCAGGCACAAACTGGACATGGGTCAGATAAGAGTTACAAGGGAGCCTGGCAGTATAAACACATTTCCCAGGTGAGGGACCTCCTACTTTTGGGTCAGAAAAGTGTACACAACCAAGTGGAGATCCCGTTTATTTACTTTTAGGGCAGGGTTGCTAGCCACTCTTGTACCAGAACCCCTGTTCAGTTGAGGGCTGTTAAAAAATGTGTTTTATTTTAAAGTCATATGGTCATGAATGATGATGGGAGACAGTGAAGGATAATCAGGCATCAGATTCTCAAAAGGAGAGCAAAAGAGGGCTGGCGCGGTGGCTCATGCCTGTAATCTCAGCACTTTGGGAGGCTGAGGTGCTCAGATTACGAGGTCAGGAGTTCAAGAACAGCCTGGCCAGCATGGTGAAACCCCATCTGTACTAAAAATACAAAAGTTAGCCAGACATGTTGGTGCATGCCTGTAATCCCAGCTACTCGGGAGGCTGAGGCAGGATGATCATTTAAACCCAGGAGGCAGAGGTTGCAGTGAGCCAAGATAGCGTCATTTCACTCCAGCCTGGGTGACAGAGTGAGACTCTGTCCCAAGAAAAAAAAAGAAGAGCATAAGCTAGATTACTGGCATGCACAGTTCACAGTAGGGTTTGTGCTCCTATAAGAATCTAATGCTGCCACTGATCTGACAGGAAGCAGAACCCAGACAGTAATATAAGAGATAGGGAATGGTCATAAATACAGATGAAGTTTTGCTTACTCAAGTGCTGATTCATGGCCTCAGGGTTGGGGACCCCTGCTTTACAATATGTACTATTATCAGTGGTTAACCAAAACTTCTTTTAACAAATGATATGTGTATACACACACACACACACACACACACACACACACACATATACACACATATATAATTTGAACTGTTCCTATGTAATGTATTATACATATATAATGCACAAATATATATATGTACCTACACACACAAATACACACCCATATATATATGTATATATATGTATATATATGGGTGTATATATATATATATGTGCATGTATATATATACACACATATATATACACACACACACACATATATATACACAAATATATGTAGCTACATACAGAACTACACGCCCACATATATACACATATGTATATATGCATATATACACACACATATGTATATATGTGTGTATATATGCATATATATACACATATGTATATATGTGTGTGTGTATATATATATACATACCTACACACACCTACACACACAAATACACACCCATATATATGTATATGGTGTGTAGGTACATATAGGCACATATACATATATGTGTGTATATATATATGCACACACATATATATATATATGTACCTACACACACAAATACACAAATATATGTATATATGGGTATGTATTTGTGTGTGTAAGTACATATATATATTTTTGAATTACATATGTATATTATATTACATACTAACAGCTCAAATGATGTATTATGATCCAGAAGTATGCATTCTCTTAAATAATCAGTGATACTTGTGTACCATCATTTATGAAGGTGGGAATTAACAGATATTAGGTTTGATACAATAAACATCAATTTTTTAAGTTTAATACTAAAGCTTAAGATGTTGTGCATCTTCCCTCAGGATTATAGTTAATATCATTAAACTACTAAAATTTAGATTTCTTGTTAGCAGCTCTGATCTTCACGGGCAACAGAAGAGCTAGGCTGCTCATTTGATAATATTAAATTCAATTTAACTAATTGTACAGATTATGTTGAATGCTAACTATGGAGAGACATATGAATAAAATATTTTTCTCTGTATCCAATAATTTTTAATCTAGTAGGTGTGGTGGAATCAGAAAGTACCTGATAAAAAATGTTTCTTAAAATTTTATTATTTTTAATATGTTTAATTCACTTTAAAACTTCCTGATGAATTTTTAGAATAATTATGCTTGCTTGCGGGGAAGGCAAGATGGCCAACTAGACATAGACAAGTAAAATAGCTTCAATGGAGGGACTAAGATGACTGCTACGCATTTCTTAAATCTTCAGAGGGAAGTTGCCAAGAGCGGATGGAGGGAAGACACAGAAACTGGGCTGAAGGGAGAGAATAAAGCTGGGAACCCCACTACTATACACTGGGAGTCATTTTTGAACCACAACACATCCAGGGGAATTGGTGAATTGAACTGGCAAGGAGCAACCTGCTCTTACCATGGGCACCTGGATCCCCAGCAGGAGGGGACCCCACAACCACCCTGGACATGTATATGTATATGATATATACATAAGCATATGTTTTGTATACTTATGTATGTATCATACATATCATGTGTATTAAATATATTTATGGTTTCTTATGTATAGGTAAAATAAATGATAGCAATACAGTATTATGTAAAAATTAAATTAGTTTTAGATATAACACTAATACATTACAAATTGTAGGACAATTACTTGAAAAAATAACAAATATTCTAATAAAAGAGACTGTGAAAATCTTATTAAAATGTTCAATTAAAACTACCAAGGACAGAAAAATAGAAGCAAAGAAGAAGGGCAATAAACAGAAAATAGAACAAATTTGACACATATTAATTCAACTATATCAATACTCACTTTGAAGATCAACAATCTAAATGTACCAATTAAAGAACAGACATTGTCAGAGTGAATCAAGAAACAAGACACAAATATATATTGCCCAGAAGAAACTTACATTAAATATAAAGACAATAGATATTAAAAATTAATGGATGTATAACTTATCATCACCATGTTAATCATAAAGAAGCAAAAGTGGTCATATAATTTCAGAAGGAGAAGATTTCAAAGCAAGGAAACTCATCAGGGACAAAGCATATTACATAATAATAAAGGGGTCAATTCTCCAAGAAGATATAACCATCCTTTTTTTTTTAGACAGTGTCTTGCCCTGTCACCCAGGCTGGAGTGTAATGGTGTGATCTCGGCTCACTGCAAGCTCCACCTCTCAGATTCAAACAATTCTCCCTCAGCCTCCTGAGTAGCTGGGATTGCAGACACCCACCACCATGCCCAGATAATATTTCTATTTTTAGTAGAGGTGGGGTTTCACTATGTTTGCCAGGCTGGACTCAAACTCCTGACCTCGTGACCCACCAGCCTCAGCCTCCCAAAGTGCTGGGATTACAGGCTTGAGCCACCATGCCAGGCCAAAAATCCTTAATGTGTATGTTCTTATGAAAATGTCATTAAACTATGTGAGGCAATGACTAACAGAAATGCAAGAAAAAAATAGATAAATCTGCTAATATAGTTGGAGACTTCAATTCCTCTCTACTAGAAATTAATGGATTCAGCAGGCAGAAAATCAGTAAGGATAAAATTGAACAAAACATCAATTGACTGGATGTAATTGACACCTCTAAACTACTTTATTTATCAATAGCAAACTACACTTCACCATCAAATTTACATGAAATATTCACCAAAATATGCCACATTCTGGGGCATAAAACACAGCTTAACAAATTTGAAAGATTAGAAATCAATATCTGCTCTCAGATCACAATGAAATTGAACTAGATATCAACAACAGAGGGAAAGCAGAAAATTCTTAAAATATATGGAGATTAAACAACACATTTTTGAATAGCACATATATCAAAGAAAATTTCAAAAAATTTAAAAATACTTTTAAGTAAATGAATATAAAAACATTACTTATTAAAATTCATGAAATGCAATTAAAGAGTGCTAGGATGCAAATTTACAGCACTGGATGCAAGTGTTAGAAAAGAATAAAATTCTAAGTAAGCAATCTAAATTTGAATTTTGGGAAACTAGAAAAAGAAGGACAAATAAATCCAAAGTAAGAACAACAGCATAAGATAACAATTAGAGCATTAGTCAATGAAATTGAAAGTAGAAAATATATGGAAAAAATCAACAAAACCAATAGCCGATTTAAAAACAGTTCAGTAAAATTTATCAGCCTCTAACCAGGCTAACAGAAAAAAAAGAAGATAGGACAAAATTTACTAATAACAGAAGTAAAAGAAGGGACATCACCAAAAATCCTATGGACACTTAAAGGATAACAAAAAAATATTACAAATGACTCTATGTCATAAGTTTTATAATATAGATAAAATGTTCCAATTTCTTAAAACGCAAAATTTGCCACAATTTACACAAGAGGAAATAGACCATTTTAATAGACTTTTATCTATTAAGAAATTGAATCAATAACTAACAACCTTTCAAAACAGAAATTAATAGACTGAGATGGTTAACTGATGAATTCTGCTAAATATTAAAGCAATAAATTAGGCCAATTATCTGAAATCTCTTCCAGAGAATAGAAACACAGAAAACACTATCTTATCCTATGATGCAGCATTATTATAATTCTAAAACCAGATGAAAACATTATGAGAAAATCAAAGTATAGACAAATATTTCTCATGAACACAGATATAAAATTTCTCAACAAAACCTTCAGCAAATTACACCATGACTAAGTGAGATTTGTCACACATGATATGAAAGGCAAATCCAATATTTAAAAATCAGTTAATGAAATTGATCACATTAATGAACTAAAGAAACAAAATCACAGGATTATTTTAATAGTATAGAAAAAATTTTGACAAAATCCAACAGTCATTCATGAAAAAAAAACTTACAGTAAACTGAAAGAACAAAAGTAATTACTCAAATTCATAAGGAATATCTTAAAAAGAATTACAACTAACATCATCTAATGGTGAAACCTGAAAGCTTTCCCACTAAGATCAGAAATAAAAGTAAAGATATTTTTCTCACTACTCCTTTTATACATAGTACTATAAGTCCTAGCTAATATGATGAAACAAAAAAGAAATAAAAGGTACAGAGATTTGGAAAGAATAAATCAAGACCTATGAGAAAATGTACAAAACTCATGGGAGAAACTAAAGAAGAACTAAATGAATAAATAAAGAGATATACCATGTTCATGGACAGGAAGACTCAATATTGTAAATATCTAAGTTTTCCCCATTTTAATTTATAGATGTAATGCAATCTCAATTGAAATCTCAGCAAGTTGTTTGTGGATATCAAAAATTGATTATAAAGGTTATATGAAGAGGCTAAAACCCAGAATAGCCAAAATCATATTGCAGGAGAACAAAGTTGAAAGATGAATACTGCCCAACTTCAAGACTTACTATAAAGCTACTATACTCAAGCAGTGCAGTAATGACAAAAAATAGGCAAATAAATCAGCAGAATATAATAGAAGCCAGCAATAGGCCCACATAAGTATAGTCAACATATCTTTTCCAAAAAGCAAAAAAAAAATGCAATAATGCAAGGATCACTTTTTCAACAAACAGTTGCTGAAGCAACTGGATGTGCACATACAAGAAAATGAATCTACACACAGACCTTACACTCTTCACAAAAATGAATGAAAAATTATCATAGACTTAAATGGAAAATAAAACTATAGGATTTTTAGAACATAACATACTAGAAAACCTAGATGATCTTAAGTATGGCAATAACATTTAGACAAAAATACCATAGATATTATCCATAAAAAATGGATAACTTGGATTTTATTACAATTAAAAATTACTGTATCAAAGCCAATATCAAGAAAATAAAAACACAAGCTACAGACTAGAATAAAATACTGTGAAAATCATGCTCCCACTAGAATGTTTGCCAGTGCAATTTCTCAATCATATGATGTTGCTGATTTATGTGTGATTTTACCACCCAGCTACTCTGCTTATGATTATCTTATTTAAGTTCCCAGTTAAACCTGTTATTTATTAGCTTTTTACTTCTTAGCATAATTTTAATGCAGCATCATATTATTTGAAAATTTCCTGTTGTTTAGCACATCTAGGGAATAAATTAAAAATGCTTGAAGTTGGAAATTAACCATCTTACACAGAACATAAATATAATGTTCTCTTTTTTGAGTTTTTGTTTGGTTATTTGTTTTGCTGTCCAGCTATTATTATTTTTAATGACTCCTGAATTATTCGTATGTTATGGGAAAGATCTCAATTCTACATAGCCATGAATTTATTTATTTATTTACCTTTCTAATTTCAACTTTTATTTCAGATTCAAGGGGTATAAGTGCAGATTTTTTGCATGGGTATATTGTGTGATGCTGAAGTATGGGATATGAATGATATTGTTACCCAGGTAGTGAGCATAACACCCAACAGTTACTTCTTCAGCACATTCCTCCTACTTCCTTATAGTAGACCCCAGTGTCTATTGTTATCATTTTTTATGTCCATATGTACATAAACATTTATATTCAACTTACAAGCAAAAAAAAAGTGGTATTTTGTTTTCTATTCCTTTGTTAACTTGCTTAAAATAATGCCCTCCAGATGCATCTGTGTTGCTGCAAAGGATATGATTTTATTCTTTTTCATTGCTGCATAGGATTACATGATGTATATGTTTTGCATTTTCCTAAGCAAATTCATTATTAATGGGCATCTAGGTTGATTTCAGTGTTCGATATTGTAAATAGTGCTTCAGTGAACATAAAGTGCATGTGACTTGTGGGTAGGGTAATTTATTTTCTTTTGGATATATACAATAATGGAATTTCTGGGTTGAATGAATAGCTCTGTTTTAAGTTATTTGAGAAATAGCTAAACCCTTTTCCATAGTAACTGAACTGGTTTACCTTTCCACCAACAGTATATAGGCATTCTTTTTCTTCCACAGCCTTGCCAGCATCTGATGATTTTTGGCTTTTTAATAATAGCCTTTCTGACATGTGAGATGGTATGTCATTGTGGTTTTGATTTGCATTTATGTAATGATTGGTGATGTTGATCCTTTTTTTCCACATTCATCAGATGCCTGTATGTCTTCTTTTGGGAAGTGTCTGTTCATCTTTTTACCTACATTTTAAATTTTTTGAGGAGAGATCCAAGATGGCCGATTAACAACAGCTCAGGGTTGTAGCTCCCAGTGAAAGCACAGAGAGCGAGTGGACGCCGCACTTTCAGACGAATTCTTGTTGCCCACAGACTAGGAGATTCCCGGCGGAGGAGCCACAC
>CAUYLG010055443.1:0-37322 GCA_963573385.1 Cacajao melanocephalus
TGGTTGACACCTTTTTTCCCCTCTAAACCTGTGGGATATGGATAACAAACAATTTTCCCCGGGGGTGGGGTGTTGTCTTTTCCAAAAAAAAAAAAAAAAAAAAAAAAAAAAAAAAAAAAAAAAAATTGAGTTTGATTCCTAGATTAAGCACATACTAACTGTAATGCCCTTGGGTACCTACTTAACCTCACAGAGCCTTTGCGCAATCATTTGCAAAATGGGTATAAACATAACCAACTTCACAGGATTTCTAGGCAAATGAATGAGGTACTACAGGAGACATTCAATAAATGAAAACCATCATTATGTCATGCTCCATTAGACAAAGACTACCTCCAAAGGGAAGATACACAACTTTGTAAACTATGAACCATAAAGGCAGAATTCAAATAATTCCAAATTTTCTTTAAAAGTTCCTTCTGCTACGTGAATGAAAACATCATGAACTTTCCTTAACCTTAAAATTAAACATTCTCACTTCTTAAGTAGTAAATCTGACTAAAAGCTAAAGACATACCAAATAATAGCCATGACAGTCAAGCAAGTTCTGAATTCAGAAACATAGTGATTAAGTCACTACTGGAAAGCCAGAATCTATTTTTGATTCACTTGGATCACCTTTATTTCATTATACATTTTATAACATCAAAGCAAAACATGGCATAATTTCAGGCACTGAATCATCATCAAACTGAGTTGTAATTAAGGATAAGAACATCATTAAGTTTTAGGTAATACTTGCAATTGTAAGTAAGCAGTGCCTTTCTATTCTTCTAGAAAATGACATTCAGGAGGTTTCAACAATTCTCCTAAATCTAGACTGTAAGTGCCATGCTTGAATTTTTTTTTTGGATGCATGCCCAACAATAAATGATCCACAATGATCTGAGGACAGCACTCCCACCCAAGAACTTAATCAGATTAATGATGTATTTGTTTTATAAAAATGAAGTACATTAAGCCTGAGAATACCTAATTTACATACTAAATGGTTGCTAGGGACCAAAAGTACTAGCGGTTTTTATAAAATTGAGGTTACAAAATTGTCTATTGTCTTGAAATCTGTTAGTAAATAGCAGTGAAATGCAAAATAATAAACAAATGTTAATTAGCAGTATTTATGTATGTAAATTCATTAGATGGTGTACAGTTGTTCAAAAGAACCTAACGATGCTCATATTTGAAAACATACGTGCCCCAGAGACAATGATGCCATTACATGAAGTTGGAAATAACAGCAAACTTACTTATAATGTTTTCTAATTGACTTGACCTCAAATTATGATTAACATGCTACTCTAATATTTTCATTTGTGATCCTAGTTTAATATATGTAAACATAAACAGTAAATTAGCAGTCTAGGTTTCTGCCATTTTTTTGTTGGAGACCTATTAGCAACCTTTATCTAAAAATGGGAGGAGAGCTTTCACAAAATAGCTTAATTTCACCAGTCCTTAAATGAGCAGAATTTACAGCATCTCTAGATGTTTCTTCTGGATTTTCTCTCACTCACACACACACACACACACACAGGCACACACACACACACACACTACTTCATTCATTCAACATACTTGCATTAACTGATCTTGGGGAGGTAATAATGAATAAGACAAAGTCACTACCTTGTTTGCTAAGGACATCGGCAAGTAACCAGTAATTATCATACAATAGGACGATATTACAATTGGGGTATAAATGGAGAGTTTAGATCAGATTGCCGATGAAAGTTCTATGTTAGAATGAAATCAAACCTCAGTCCAAATGTCCTAAATGAGTTAACACTGAAAGACAAAAATTTGTTACTTTTAGAAGTAACAAATTCCTACAGAAGAGTTAACCTAATGCTAAACCATCTGTTATTTGCAATACACTTAATAAAGTCAAAGACAGGTGCACTCCCTGTGCTTCCTATAAACAGATGGTTTTTTAAAAGTTAAAAATATTCTATCAACGGGACCCTCAACCAACACCAAAAAACAAACAAACAACAACAACAAAAAAACAAGCCCTCACAACCACACAGCAGCCCACAGTTGAATACTTGGTTTCTTTTCATTCAGCAATCACATAATGAAGATGGCACTGCAAACCCTAGAATACCATCCTTCTGTTACCATGAGAGCAGCATCTTTTCTTTGTGAAATGTATGGAGACAAAGGAGGACTATTCAGTTGTTAAACATCTTTTGTACCTTGAATGCAGATGATATATTTAGTTGGCAGGCAGAAGCAGCACAGCTTACAAATAGCTCACCTACTCCATTTGTTTACAAAACACACATTTATTTATAAACCACAGCACACAGACACACCACCAGATAGATGAATGCATTCGGTATGTAAAAGGGCATGGCGGGATCCCACTATAGCAAGATCTTTGATTCTAAAAGATTTCTCTTACATTTATGAAAAACAATACTTTTGAATAAAATATTGATATCTGAATTTTTAACAATTTCTACTCAAAAGCACTTACTTGCATAAGCTATATGTAAGCATGTTTTCAAAAGTTAATCAAATATTAGTGGTTCATATTATACCAAGTTATTCGTATGACATTATCATGCTCAGTGTAATTATTTTTTAATGAACAGTTTAGGGTCAGCAAATAGAACTTATTTTGCATGAAACAAAGGCAAAAATAAAACTTAACACTTTTTTAAATTTAGGCTAAGCACAAAGTGTTACAAATTCTCATAATGTCAGACACTTCCATTTTTCTTATAAGAAACATCCTGGCTACAAAAAATCTTTTTGTATACAAACTTATAAAAACCCTAAGATCATGAAACACGTATCATTGACAACTTTGATTTGAAAAAAAAAAATACACTTAAAGCTTACAAACTCAGTAAAACAGTAAAAGCTCCATGATAGTTATTACTTACTATGTTAATTAATCTTTCTTCACTTCTATTGCATCAGGCATGAATGTCCAGATCTTGGCTTACCTGAATCAATTACTTGCTTGGAATCAAATAATAACAGACATTCATATATAAAATATACCCTGGAAAAGTGTATGTGTATATATATGTCTTTCAAGCCCCAACTTAGTTGGGAGTATTTAAATAGTATTTAAATACTCCCAACTATTTTAATTTGAACTAAAATTTGTAAAAAAGATATAAAATAATAGACCAGCTCTAATGTAACATAACTGCATAAGAAAACGAGTTGGGTGTTCAGATTCCTCTCTACCAACAGGACCACATTTGAGACAATACAGGAAATACTTTTCTGAGTTTTAATGATTACTATGTCATGTTTAATATAGCTGATATTTACTGAGCATTTACCATGTGCCAACTATTAAACTCTTTTCATTATTTAACTCATTTAATTCTCACAATAGCCACAAAAATTGACAGTAACATCTTGGTAAAAGAATTAACCACTACTTGGAAAGCACATGATTTGTTGTTTTTTGTTTTTTTGAATTTACATGAAAAGGCAGCTTAAACATAGTCTCTATTAGCAACCGGAAGACCAGTTAGTTTAGGAAATCATCTATTACAAAGGAAGAGTTAACATGTTAAAAATTGAAGGCAACTTTGGTATGTTAGTGTAAGTGAAGACTTAGTCCTGCCTCTATCTGAAGTATCAAAGTTTCAGAGAGCCATAAAATAATACGCATCAATTAATCATCATCTGCTGAGTCAAACATTGGAAAATAATGTCAAGAAGTTACCCTGTAATTACTTCGTGGCTCCTTGAAAACCCATTTGACATAATCACTCTTTGACAGCTGCAACAGGGAAAATGTTTTATTTCTTCTCCCACCAGTATTCTCTTCTGAGACCCAGGGGCATTGCTTTTCAGCACTTCCTGATCTGCCAAATGTTTTTGAAGGAAGTGTGTGGGGTGCCTTAGTAATCAGTGCTCCCAAGGCTGGTCAGGGGTTGAGAGTTTCCAATCAAAGCTGTGGATTCAGCAGAGTCACAGCCAGGGGATGGGCAATGGGCTTATTACTACCAGTGTGCAGGGAGGAAAATTACTCAAGTATGAGAGTATCTGGTTTCATCTAAAAGACTACTGGAACATTTCTCTCCCTTTTGTTTATGACATTAAAACCATTTACAAAAGAAACCCTCAGTAACCACTATATCATTATATTTTAAACATTCTTATTTGTCTGTATGTAGGGCAAAAGATATTTTAAACTGTGACTAAACTAGCCAAGAAGTTAAATCATCCCAACCTTGCTGTCCAGAAAGCCTGTAACTTCCTTCCAAAGTTTTTGGACCCAGGACCACAGTTGGGTTTTCTGCCTATAACTGAGCTGGTAGGGGCTAAACAAAGCTTGCTCTGAAAGTGAAGTACAGCCTTTTTAACAGCTCATTTCCAGGATTTAAATTTGGTACTTCATTTCTTCTCTGAACACTTACCATCGAGCTAACATCTTAGACTAGTTCCCCATTTCGCAATGGGAGTGTTTTCTAGTTGTCTGTTGCCACTTGGTTTCATCAGGGGCATCCACCAGAAGAAAGGCCTAACCCGATAGCACAAGTTAAGCCTAATATCCCAGTACCTCAACACTAGAATGTAAGAGGAGCCTAGAAAAAACTGTCTGCAAAACAATCCTATTGAGAGAAATTGAAGCTTCATATTGCACTGAGAATATCTATGTTATCATCATGGAGTTTTCATTTTTTCCATCAGAAGAGACACGAGTTAGGCCTGTGACACAGCAAGATTTAGAAAGTCTATTGCATTAATGAAAATGTCACTGATATTACCTCTACAGTAAAAAAAGGAAAAAATAAAGACCAGGGAAAGAAGAAAGCAATAAAGGAACTAACCAGGCAACACTACAATAAATGGCAGTTTCTGGAGGCCATTTTATCCCACTGACAGTAACAAAAAGGGAAAAAGTCATGTATACAATTTGGTACTTAAAATTGAATTGGGAAGTGCTAATAATATTTTCTTAATTTTCCTAAGTTTCTGAGTTATTCCTGAGAAGTTAATAAAAGATAATTTATCCCACTTCTCAAATTCAGATGAAAATTTGAAAGGGAAAAAAGTATCAGTTTACCAAAAAAATGTTATTTATAATATCTTCAGGTAGAAAAATATATATATATATTTAATGCAGAAGGGAAAAAATATCTCTCATTGAAAAGAACAGGTTAATTGTGCTGCTCTGATTTAAATCAATATCATTCTCACTTTTATCCTGAATTAATGTCACCTGCATATTTATAAGAGAATTATGCATGATTACAAAATAAATTTAGAGCATTTCATAACTGAAATTTTAAAGTAACTTTTTAATAATAATGTGCTACAAAAATGATAATCTCACTTATTAAAGCTTTGTTTACAGTGTTGATAGCTCTTACAGTACTTTTGCAAATCTTTACTAATTTAACATTACAACTTCCCATCTTTTCCTAATCTCATGTAATTTACCTACTTAATTCCTTGCTTCTGGATATGCTACATTTGCCACCCAATGAGTTTATTTCACTGGTCATTTACTTTTAACAGTAAAGCCAAACTATTTGAAGGAAATAATCTCCCAGCAAATCCAACATAAGAAAAAAAGACTCTTATTTATCCAGCATTTTGTGCCATGAATTGAAGCTTTATTGCAAAGAGTAAGCAATAAACAAAAACACCTCAGGGGCCTGGGAGGAGCAATGTAACCAATTACATTTAATTAAATCAAAGGATGGGAGCCCCAGGGTTGAATGAGCTGAAGAACAAATTTGCATTAACACCTAGCAGCCAAACAAGTAGCTCTGGGTCTAGTATGCAAGTACAATTGTTGCCATCTATTCTCTGCACTGAAGGGGGGCCATTAGCTAAATTCTTAGGCATTGTTTGTCCACTGATGAGAGGCTGCCTTCTCAACATTTCACTTCATCACACATGAAAATTGCCTACTAAAATAAACAGCTTCCTCTGAAAGCTCAGAAACAAACATTATTACCTGATTCCAGTTTGCAATTTGGTGAAAACTCTTCAGGGCTGCTAAAGGAGACAAAAAGAAAATGAAAGGTGTGATTCCAGGCCCTAACTTTACATTTGATGGAGATGATATGTTTGAGCAGATTCTTGTGTAACATCAGAGACTACAAGGCAGGTTTTTCCTTAGCTTCCACCAAGAGTACCACTGTTTTAGATGGAATACTTTGACTTAATCCAGCACCATGAGACTCTCAAACATCCACAGCTGAAAGCCCACTGAAAATATCAAGAAGTCATAATTCCCCCCAAAATTCTCTCATCTTTATAGAGATTCTCTGTAAAGAATCCTTGATGACTAATTATTTTTATTAGAGATTTTTGTCTTAATACATATGTATACACATATATACAATTGCTATCACAAACTATTTAACAAGATCATATAATGAGAACCTACATAATTATGGGTAAATTAGCACCTAACTCTGATGGGTTTCATTCTTTTGTCTTATACATTCTTCTTTTAGTCCCATTAAAGTAACATTCTCAAGCAACAACAAAAACCTTGGAAGAGTCATTAGTAGCACCACTATGGTAAATGATGATGAATTGAGTATGTTAACATAGAGATCGAGAAAGAAGCAAAGAGGTACAGGTCCAGCTAGGGCTATTTCAGATTGAACAAACCAAAACAGTAGTAGGAATGTAATATGTACTATCTAGAAATATTAAGTTTGAATTAACAGTATAATTCTCCACCCATAAGACATATATATAAAACCTCCTAAGTCACCAAAGCAAACACATTCCACATTGCTTCAAAGCCAGCCTCATAGCTTGTAGGGCAGGGATGTCAGTTTGAGTCTAAGTGAGATTCTGATATGTCTAGGCTGGTCAGATAAGAACCTATTTCGCTAGTGGGGTGCAAGGAGTCCCATAAGAAGAGTTGGGCTCTTTGACTTGAGCCTTAAGTTTAACATGGCTGGAACAAAGATAATTACCACCTATATTTCAAATATATTTCTTAGACCAAAAGCTCTCTGAAAGCCCCCAAATGGATGGAGAAATGGCAGGAAACGGCAAAATAACTTCTTGCTCTGTCCAGATGGGTCACTCCAACAGGCAGAGCACACTGCCTAGAAACAAATGCCTGCTGCCCATGCTTTGAGATCCTTGAAAGTCTGTAACAGTTTTAAAAACTCATGGAGTCATCATAAACTTGTATCTGAAGTTGTATCCACTGGAATTTGAGTTATTATGGTCAATGTGACTGCATAACTCTTAAGTGTTGGTATGAAGCGTCAGAAAATTGAAGAGATATATATACATACATACATATAAAATATACATATACACAAACATACAAAAATTCAAGAAAAATCTTGGACTATGTTAACTAAAAGAACTGCCAACATCTATAAACCCTATTGATATGAGCAGGAGGCAGGGAAATGCTGAGTAGAAAAGGGTGGGGCCCTGGTGAGGGTTCCACCTTCAAGCCTGGACCTGCAGCCCTAAATGAGAACTTCGTATCTCCACTTTCCCACCCAAATGTTGCCTTTTTGCCCCCGATTCCTGCTATCATGTGCCCATAAAAACCACAAGCTCCACTGGCAGAGAAGCAGAGCAGCACAACAGAGAAGGAAAGAAGAAGTGCTGAACATCGAGAGAAGAGGCAGCTGGACACTGGAGACCATGCTCAGAGAGGAATTCAGCTGCAGATGGCCAAACTCTAGGGGAAGATTATCTTTTGACACCATCCCATATCCAACTCTCCATCCTGCTGAGAGCCACTTCCACCACTCAGTGAAACCTCGGCATTCACCATCCTTCAAGTCCGTGTGATCTGATTTTTCCTGGATGCCAGACAAAAACCTGGGTACTCACAGAACACAGTGTAAAAAGCTGTCACCCTGACCCTCCACTGAGCTGGTTAACAACCATCCACCGACTGCAAATGCTAAAAGAGCATTCTTTGTAGCACACACACTCAGGGGCTCCAGAGGTTGTGGGCAACCCCTAGAGGCTGCCGCAGGCCAGTACATGGTTTGTTCCTGCCAGTGCCCAAAGGCATTCGCCCCAGAGACTGCACTCGCTCACCTGCATGCTCCCTCTCCCGCAAGGGGTTTGAGCACAGTGGCCAAGTAAATGAGCCATCTCTGCCGCAAGTCCCATGAGGAACTCTCTTGGGAAAGTCAAACAAACTATCACATTTTTACCAAGCAGGAAAATATATGGTCTGGTTTGGCCCATAAATTCATTAGAATACAAATCTAGAATATTTTGTACCAGCTGTTTTTTGGCCTCTTGGGCTCCATGTTAATTTACATTTGACGCCTAACAAAAAATACATATATATATGTTGAGATTCAGAGGATATTTGTGCTGGTTTGTGACATGAGTATATTGTATGGTGCTAAGGTTTGGTATCTCATTGTTTTCAATGTTCATCCCTCTAGGTTCGTGAAGTTGTGAGAATTATTTTGTTTTTTGGCCACTTGCATGTCTTCTTTTGAGAAGTATGTGTTCATGTCCTTTGCCCACTTTATAATGGCATTGGTTTTTTTCTTGTTGATTTGTTTAAATTCTTTATAGATTCTGGATACTAGTCTTTTGTCAAATGGATAGCTTTCAAATATTTTCTCCCATTCTGTAGGTTGTCTGTTTACTCTGTTAAATTGTTTCTTGGCCAGGTGCTGTGGCTCATGTCTCTAATCCCAGCTTTTTGGGAGGCAGAGGCAGGAGGATAGCTTGAGCCCAGGAGTTTAAGACCTGCCTGGGAAATATAGTGAGACCCCGTTCTCCAAAAAAAGGAAAAAAAAAAAAAACAAAAAAACAAGACATAAAAAAAGAAAAGTGCAAATTGTTTATTGTTTCTTTTGCTGTGCAGAAGTTCTTGTCTAATTAGGAGCCAACTGTCAATTTTTTTGTTGCATTTGTTTTTGAGGACTTAAGTCAAATTCTTTGTGTAGGCCAGTGTCCAAAAGAGTATTTCCTAGGTTTTCAACTGGAATTTTTATAGTCCAAGCTCTTATATTTAAATCTTTAATCCATCTTAAGTTAGTTTTTGTATATGGTCAAAGGTAGATGTCATTTCATTCTTCTGCATATGGTTAGCCAGTTTTACCAGCACCATTTATTGAATAGGGTATCCTTTCCTCATTGTTGACATTGTGGAAGATCAGTTAGCTGCAGGTGTGTGGATTTCAGGATTCTCTACTCTCTCCCATTGGTCTATGTGTCTATTTTTGTACCAGTACCATGCTGTTTTGGTTACTGTAGCTCTGTAGTTTAAAATTGTGTCATGTGATGCCTCTGGTTTTGTTCTTTTTGCTTAGGATTGCTTTGGCTACTTGGGCTCTTTTTTGGTTCCATATGAATTTTAGAATAGTTTTTCTAATGCTGTGAAAAGTGACATTGGTAATTTCATAGAAATAGGATTGAATCTGTAAATTGCTTTGGGCATGGATATTTTAATGGTATTGATTTTTCCTGCACATGAGCATGGAATGTTTTTCCATTTGTTTGTGTCATCTATGATTTCTTATAGCAGTGTTTTAAGTTCTCCTTATAGAGATCTTTCATCCCCTTGGTTAGAAGTATTCCTAGATTTGTGTATGTGTGTGTATTGTAAATGGGACTGCATTCTTGATTTCGTTCTCAGCTTGAATGTTATTGGTGCATAGAAATGCTACTGATATTTACACATTGCTTTTGTATCCTGAGACCTTACTGAAGTCATTTATCAGGTCCAGGAATCTTTGGGCAGAATCTTCAGGGTTTTCTAGGTATAGAATCACATGGTCAGTGAAGAGAGATAATTTAACTTCCTTTTTTCCCATGTATACGCCTTTTATTTCTTTCTCTTGCCTGATTGCTCTGGCTAGGACTTCCAGTACTATATTGAATAGGAGTGGTAAGAGTGGACATCCTTGTCTTGTTCCAGTTCTTAAGCAGAATGCTTTGAACTTTTGCCAATTACCAATTATGTTGATTTACCTGCCTTTTCCAATTCTATTTTATACCAACACTTATTTTTAAAAATATTTAAACTATGTTTTAGTGTTAGCATAATTTCCAATTATTTATATAAATTACTTGGTAAAATGATTCTCATGGTGGTTTTTATTTTATTTTATTTAAGTCATGAACAAAGCTATTAAGTTTTCTGCTTAAAAGATACGATCCTGGCCGGACGTGGTGGCTCACGCCTGTAATCCCAGCACTTTGGGAGGTCAAGGCGGGTAGATCACCTGAGGTGAGGAGTTAGAAACCTGCCTGACCAACATGGTGAAATCCCATCTCACTAAAAACATGAAAATTAGCCAAGCATGGTGGTGCATACCTGTAATACCAGCTACTTGGGAGGCTGAGGCAGGAGAATGGCTTGAACCCAGGAGGTGGCAGTTGCAGTGAGCCAAGATCATATCATTGCACTCCAGCCTGGGCAACAAAACTGAAACTCTGTCTCAAACAACAACAACAAAAAGATACAATTCCATATCATACAGAACCAGAGAGAGAATAAATCAGTCTCCCTGACATAGTCTCCATCTTATACATATGGCTTTTAACAATTCTTTTGCCCTTTGAAAATTGTAACATCAATTACTCATTGTATGTTACAAAACAGAAGAAAATAATTGAAGGATCAATCTTATGAACCTGGACATTTTCTTATAAATATATGAATGTAAAAATGAGTCATGACCTTTTCTGTAATCAAAACAATTCATATCAAATGTCACTTTTTTAATTGCTCTGTTAACTATCAGAGTCTATAATGACCTTGTCTTTATACTTCTAGGATAACCTGAAATTGCTATTCTCTTTTAGTCATGATATTCTTCTAACAATGTAAGTAAATCTCCACCAAAATGGCTGTTATAATAATGGTTAGTAGATACTAGATAATCATATCATTAATGGCTTCATAAGTAGATTTGAAATATTGTCTTTTGGTAAGATAAGATAATGTTTTATTCATTTAAAAACCTGGCCATTAACTACTGTTAGATAGCTTTATTTTAATTACTCTTTATTTTTAATTATTATTCTAAATCAGAATCTCTAAAGAAGTCCATGCAGCTTGAAAATATGCAATATTTTGTTCTTTGAGTCGCAATATTGAACGTGTTCTAATTGTGACTATTAAAGGAAGATATGAAATCTTACTATTTATCAAAAGGGGTACTTTATTTGTTTAATGTTCTAGATCATATACATCCCTAAAACTTTATAGTCTTGTCCCCATTCCATTCTGTGTTCTCTCTACAATTTTTTTATTTCCATAAGTTACTGGGGAACAAGTGGTGTTTGGTTACATGAGTAAGTTCTTTAGTGGTGATTTGTGAGATTTTGGCATACTCATCACCTGAGCCAGTATACACTGCACCCAACTTGTAGTGTTTTATCTTTCACCCCACTTCCCACCTTTTCCCCGTAAGTCCCTGAAGACCATTGTGTCATTCTTATGCCTTTGCATCCTCATAGCTTAGCTCCCACTTACAAGTGAGAACATATGTTTGGTTTTCCATTCCTGAGTTACTTCACTTAGAATAATAGCCTCAAGTCTCACCCAGGTTGCTGTGGATGCCATTAATTCACTCCTTTTTATGGATGAGTAGTATTCCATCATACATATATATACCACAGTTTCTTTATTCACTCATTGACTGTTGGACATTTGGGTTGTTTCCACATTTTTGCAATTGTGACTTGTGCTGCTATAAACATGTGTGTGCAAATACTGTTTTCATATAACTTCTTTGCCTCTGGGTAGATACCCAGGCGTGGGACTGCTGGATCAAATGGTAGTTCTAGTTTCAGTTCTTTAAGGAATTTGCAGACTGTTTTCATAGTGGTTGTACTGGTTTACATCGCCATGAGCAGTGTAGAAGTGTTCTCTGTTTACTGCATCCACACCAACATCTATTTTTCTTTTTCATTATGGCCATTCTTCCAGGAGTAAGGTGGTATCGCATTGTGGTTTTGATTTGCATTTCCCTAATCCTTAGTAATGTTGAGCATTTTTCATATATTTGTTGATCATTTGTATATCTTCTTGTGAGAACTGTCTATTCATGTCCTTAGCCCATTTTTTGATGGGATTGTTTACTCACACAACAAGCTACAAAGTTTGCACATAAAGTGCAGCAGCAGTCAACAGCAGAAACTGGAACACTGAAAGTACACATTTGTCTCCATCTCCTCTTCCTCTAGAGGCTCCACTAAAATAATGGTAGAGGAGTCAAAAGATACAAATCGACACAGCAAAGAAAAACGGAGTTTACGTGATAGTGCACAGGATTGCCATACTATGGAAGATGGAAAGCAGATGGACGAGTGATAACAGGGAAGCAAAGCAGAAGAGCCCAAAAATGACGAAGGAAAACAATGTACCCTCAACATCCTAGAGAGCTACCAGGTGTGAATGTATTGGATGTAAGGAAAAAGGAGTAAGATCAGAGCCAAAAATAGAGGGACTATTTTGTGTTTCTGTTAGTATTCTGGCATACAATCTCTGCCACAATATACATAGACTACTCTAGGAAGACTGAAAACAAAATGGAATAGGGTTATCTCAGGAAACTTGGCTACATGGGACTGAGGGTGAAAACTTTTCACTGTATATTCTTTCATACTGTTTTAACTTTTTTTTCTTAACAGTGTTCACATAGAAGACAGAGGGCAAAATAAGAAACAAAGGATCAATCTGCAGCTTCCAATACTGATTAATAGTAGTTCCGAAAGAGAGAACAGAGAAAAATAAAAATGAGAAAATACCAAGGGAATAATGCAAAAGCATTTCTCAGAATGAAGGATATGGGTCTTCAGATTAAAAGCACTCATCCACGCCCAGAAGAATTAACAACAGAAAATACATATGTAAGTTTTTCATTGAGAAATTTCGGAAGACCATGAACAAAAAAAAATCTTAAAAAGTTTTTTAAAAAACAAACAACAGACTTTTCATTAGCCATATTGGATGCTAGAGCGTTAATACATAATGCCTTCAAGTTCTAAAGGGCAATTAGTTTCTAACTAATTTATACCCAATCAAATAAAGTATGAAGGTCGAATACTTCTTCAGATAAACAGGGACTCAGAAAAATTTTCTCTCTTTCTTAGGAAGTTACTTGAAGATGTTTTTCCACAAAACAAAGGAGTACAAAGAGAAAGACATAGACCCCAAGAAGAAAAACTACGAGATTCAGCACAGAAAAATAAAAAAAAGTCCTAGTTATTAACCTGGTGTGGACTTAAAAAAACCTAGTCCAGACTAGAACAGGAGGAAAATGAAAAATAAAAAGTTCATTTAAAAATCTATAGTGACGGAGGGCTTGAAAAAAAATAAGAAATACATAAAGTACAGAAACATTAGATAATATATAAGGTACAGAAGTGGTACAAGAAAGGAAATATAGCAAATAGTGCAACGAGATGAGAAAGGAAAGCTGTGTAAGACAGAAGATATAATTACAAACACTACTTGGCTCTGTAATGAATGTAATTTGCATAGTTATACATGCTAATTATTCATAAAAATAAATACACACACACATATGTCAGGAATACTGGTGGGTGGTCAATAAATTTTCTAAAACTGATTTATCAATAAATATTATGATAAGCATATTTTTAAAGAAATATGGAAATAACTGCCAGAAAACTGCTTAGAAAAGTAAACAATGTTGGCCTCTAAGAAGCAGGACAGGATAGAAAAGGAGACTGTTGATTTTTATTATAAAGCCTTCAAAATATTTTATTTTAACTATATGTACATGTTACTTTGATTTTAAAAACTGAGCCATTACTTTGTCCCAAATATAATGTTAAGTGCAGAAAACACAAAGACAAATTAAAGCTTCCTGTTCTCCAGCAGTTTATAGTCCATTGAGAAGATGATATACAAAATGAAATCACAATTTATTGTGGTAACTAGGCTCACAGATTTATAAGATGGCATCTCTGCAGCACAGGAAAACAGAAAGAAAGGAGACAAGGAACTGATGCTTGAAGTGATATTTGAGTTAAGGGTCTTGGCCGGGCATTGGCCAGGCACAGTGGCTCATGCCTGCAATCCCAGCACTTGGGAGGCCAAGGCAGGTGGGCAGATCACTTGAGGTCAGGAGTTTGAGACCAGCTTGGCCAACATGGTGAAACCCCACTTCTACTAAAAATATAAAAATTAGCCAGGCATAGTGGTGCATGCCTGTATCCCAGCTACTCAAGAGGTTGAGGCAGGAGAATCACTTGAACCCGAGAGGTGGAGGTTGCAGTGAGCCGAGATCGTGCCATTGCACTCCAGCCTGGGCAACAGAGCAAGACTCTCTCTCAAATAAAATAAAAGAGTACTGATGTCTGAATCTGTGCATATGATTACTTGTCCTCATATCTAGGTTCACTCCTAGGATAATTCCATTGAAACCAGGATGATCAGTAGAAAAAATATTATTCCTCTGGAGGAATGCTAAAAAATAATTATTTGTGATACTTTTATTACTGCTGCAGGTGGAAGATATAGCATGAAGATGAGAAGGAAAGAAAAGCTGAGACGAAAGGTGTAATGGACATTTGGTAAACCATACCACAGTGATTCTGAACAAGAAGCTCACTTCACAGTGATAAAAATAAAGCCATGGGCTGATAACCCAGGGAATTCACTATTCCTATGTATCTCTTCATCAAAAAACGGCTCGCCTCTTAGAGAGGCTGAACTGGAAATTCCATTAGAGTGTCAACTGGGAGACAAAACTTTATCCAGAGAGTAAAACACTGACCTATAAGATAAAATTTATGCTCATCTGGCTGCTGAGATATTTGAAAATTAAAAAAAAAAAAGAAATTTATGCTCCAAATAATGACCAATATATTTGGATAGTCCAATTCTGGACTTTGAATCTTGAGAGAATAAGGCAAAATATAGATGCAGGTTGCAGCAGCAACAGCAGAAGTAGCATTAAGAATCCAGTCGTATGTGTGTCTCAGAGCAGCATCCATACAAGAGTGATCCTGCAGGCTGATCTGTGTAGAGGTCCCTGGCTGGGTTCCTCTTTATTTTCCAAGCGCCATTTTTTAGACTTCCCTAGTTTCTGAGAATTGCCCAATATCCAATAAATATATTTCTACTTAAGTTAGTCAACATTAATGTGCTGGTCCACTCTTGCATTGCTATAAAGAAATACGTAAGACTGGGTAATTTATAAAGAAAAGAGGTTTAATTGGCTCACAGATCTACAGGCTGTATAAGTACGGCACCAGCATCTGCTCAGCTTCTGGTGAGGCCTCAGGGAGCTTTTACTCATGAGACAGTGCAAGGGATGTGCTACATATACACTTTTAAACAACCAGATCCTGCGAGTACTCACTACCACAAGGACGGCACCAAGCCATGAGGAGTCCACCCCAATGACCCAAACACCTCCCACCAGACCCCATCCAACACAGGGGACTACATTTCAATGTGAGATTTGCAGGGACATATATCCAGACTACATCATACAGGTTGATCTGTGTAGAGGTTCCTGGGCCTAGCCTGCCTTGGTTCCTCTTTATTTCCCAAGCCCCATTTTCTAGCCTTCACCACAGACTCTGAGAATTGCTTGATATCCAGTGAATTTATTTCTACTCAAGTTATTCAACATCAGTTTCTATTGCTTTGCAACCAAAAACTCGACACAGAATGGAAATGATGAAAAGTCAGAGAGATGAAAAGATTCCTAAATCTTTAAAACATTCTTATCTATTGTTGTTCTAAAAATCATAATTGATTCATGTACTCTAATTTCTCTGTTTTTGATTTAGTAAGAAAAAGAGAATGCTTTCAAAACAAAGAAAATTAGGCATTTTACCTGGAACAATTAAGAAGTCTATAAGCCTGTTATGAATATTAAACAAACTTTAGTTATAAAAAGCAAGATAATTTTTTCACCCATCTTTAACATCCTTGATCTATGTTTCAATTATTTTCTTCATTTTGTACTATTATTGTGAGTAGCAATGTCATCTTTTAATGTGTTTCAGTGACACATTACTGAGAAAATTTGAAGATATATTTATTTATAAAATGATAATTATATTTATACATTTCTAAAAAGGAATTCTTAGCTGAGAGAGGATCTTTAGTTTATAACTTCCATTTTCATATTGAAGTTTTTTATCTTTAAAAGATAAGTCCATTGATGTTCTTATCAAAAATGTAAATAAAATTTCTTCATATTGCCAAAAAAATTTCAAAGTATTTAGCAAAAGACAAAAGTCTTTCTTCAAAACTTGCAAGAACACTGCTCATGAAGAAACTAAATGAATAAGAGAAGAATATAAACCATTCTGATGAGACTTTAGTCAAGTCTCTTAATGATTTTTTTCTATTTTCTATGGTTTGAGATTCAACATTTTTCTGACAAAATCTTTTCCCACATTAAAAATCACTTCTCAATAAATATTTAATTTTAACCATTACTACCCTAACAAATATTCAAAGGAAATATATTGCAGATATAAACAAAGCTGAGAATCAGTTTTCTTTGTAAATAAAGATTTCGCACTTTCTTCATGATCCTCTTGACCACTGTGATGAACAATAGCGAAAAGCTCTGGAAATGATTAGCAAAGATAATGAGGCGATAGTTAATCCCTCAGACAATTTTTAAAAATTACCGAAGGGGGAAAAAAAGTAAGCTTCTACTAGTTGAATGCAGGTTATGAAATAAATGATACTCTATCTTGAATGACAGGCCTGGGCACAACCCATCAACTAATATTTTTAAAAATATAATTAAATTATTTCAGCTCCAAATTATCCACACTATCTTCTAGGGTTTAGTAATAATGCAGATATTGTCTGGGAGGTACTTCACTGCTCCCAGGTTTTATATACAATTGACTCCTGGACAGTTTTCACAAAAGGAAAAGGAAAAAAATATATATATATCTAGAGAGAGAGAGAGAGAGAGTTGACTCTTGAACAACACATGTTTGAACCACACAGGTCCACATATACATGGATTTTCATCAATAAAAGTTAACAGTAGGCTATTAGTAGTCAAAAGTTACATGCAAATTTTTTACTGGGGAGGAGTCAGCACTCCTAACCCCCGCATTGTTCCAAGAGTCAACTTGATTATTTGTCTCTACATATATATTCCCTCTCTAGCAATGTAGAGAAAAGTACTGGTTGCATTCTAAGATTAAAGAAAGATAAAAACATCATGAAAGCAATAGTAAATATCAACTAGAAAACAGTCTGAGACTTGACTATATAATTATGCAGAAATATACAAATTATATGTAGATTAACATGTCACCTTTTTATTTCATATACCTGGATGTGATCCTCAGAAATTTTTCAAATAGAAGCCAGAGATTTAAGCTATAACCTATTATTAAACTCACATTACATTTACACAATTAATAAATCTTTATATGTAATTACCTAAAATAATTGTGTAATTTCCTCTCCTGAGTATTCACCTAAACTTGGGTGATTAGTGATATTATATGAGTATTTTTAGATGGCAAAAAGCTCTAAATACTAAAAAAGGAAACAACGGCATTACATCATCTATTTTGTCTGATGACTGTGAAATGACTCTCTGCACTTTAAAAAGTTATTACCAACCACAGAAGAAAAAAAATTTTTTTTAAAGAGGTGAAGTCTCACCATGTTGCCCAGGCTAGAGTGCCGCATTAACACGTGTGATCATAGTGCGTAACAGCTTTGAATTCTTGGGCTCAAGCGATCCTCCTACCCTCAGCCTCTGCCTCCTGGAAAAATAACATTTTTAGCACGCACCTGTGTCCTCATTAATTGGGAGGCTGAGGCAGAAAGATTACTTGAGCCCAGAAGTTCAGGGTTACAGTGATGATTGCGCCACCGCACTCCAGGCTGGGTGACAGAGCGAGACTGTCTTTTAACAACAACAGTGGGCTAAAGTC
Organism: Cacajao melanocephalus; assembly: GCA_963573385.1. Taxonomy (NCBI): domain Eukaryota; kingdom Metazoa; phylum Chordata; class Mammalia; order Primates; family Pitheciidae; genus Cacajao; species Cacajao melanocephalus. Next base: position 17,860 of record CAUYLG010055443.1, read on the forward strand.
AAAGTGTATGCAAATTGCTATCTGTTCTGGAGGACTAGAGGAAAACTATTTCCTTGCCATTACAAGCTTCTAGAAGCTGCCAACATCCTTTGGCTCATTGCTCCCTTCTTCGCTCTTCCAGATGGGTGAATAGGAGGCTACCACTAGAACTGCTGAGTTCAAGAATACATACCTGAGATTTAGGGATCAAGAAGCTGCCATCATACCTTCAACTTTCATTCATGAAGCTAATGACCAAACACTGGGAAGCTTCTGTACAAACATTCAACATATCCGTCACTGTGCTTTCCAGTAGAAACAGCTGGCCAAGATATCGTCTTATGTCCACATTTCAAATCTCATCTAAGTGCATCTAAGTGGTACAACCTAATTCATATTTAGCACCTTGGCTGCAATAGAATCTGGAAAAGTAGTTTTCGTTTTCCTGCTTCTTCAGATCTCATAAATAGCACATACTTTAAGAGGGCTTTTTCTAATAATTGAGCTTGAAATACATTTTCTTGTTTCGATAACTGAATTCTAGCAACAAACACCAAGAAATTGAAATGTTTAAAATATTTAAAATATTATTTTTAAAATGCCATATTTAGGAATAAATTTAGCAAAATATGTGCAAGAACCTGTAAAATGAAAAATACAAAACTTTACTAAGAGAAATTAAGGAATACCTACATAAAGAGAGAGCCATATAATGTTTATGGATTAGATGACCAAATACTGGTAAAATGTCAATTCTTCCCAAATTCACCTATGAATTTAGTGTTTTCCAATCAAAACTGTAGTAGACTTCTTAGTAGAAACTGATAATAAGCTTAGCCTAAAATTTGTCTGGAAATGCAACAACCTAGAATGGCCAAAACAATTTTGAAAAAACAAAAACAAATTCAGAGGACTTACATTATCCCATTTCCAGACTCACTATAAAGCTACAATAATCATGACCATGTAGTACTGTTGGCATAAAAGATGGATCAATGAAACCGAATACAGACTCTAGAAAAGATCGATACATATTTGGGTAAATAATTTTCAAAAAAGATGCAACACTAAGTTAATGGAGAAATGGCAGTGTTTTCAATAAATGGTACCAGAACAACCAAGTATCCAGATGGAAAAAAAAGAACTTTAATTTCTACCTCATGCTATGTTATATATTAGCTCAAAATGGACCATATACCAAAAATGTAAAAGCCAGAACTATAAAACTTCTAGAAAAAAACATAACAAAAATTCCATAACCTTAGGGTAGGCAAAGATTTTTTTAGACAGGATACACAAAGTATGAAGCACAGAAAATATGTTAACAAATTGGGCTTTATCAAAATTTAAACCTTCAGCTCTTTGAAAGACACTATTAAGAAAATGAAAAGGCTAGCTAATCAGCTTAAAGGAAATACTCTTAGTACATGCCTGACAAAGGACTTCCATTCAGAGTATATAATGAGCTCCTACAACTCTTTTGTTGTTGTTGTTGAGACAGAGTTTAGCTCATTGCCCAGGCTGGAATGTGATGGTGCTATCTTGGCTCACTGCAACCAACCTCTGCCCAGGTTCAAGCGATTCTCCTGCCTCAGCCTCCCGAGTAGCTGGGATTTCAGGGACGTGCCATCACACCCGACTAATATTTGTATTTTTAGTAGAGACAGGGTTTTGCCATGTTGGCCAGTCTGGTCTCGAACTCCTGACTTCAAATGATCCACCCACCTCAGCCTCCCAAAGTGCTGGGATTACTGGCATGAGTCACTGCACCTGGCCTACAACCCATTATTAAAAAGACAAATAATCCAATTTTTAAAATGAGCAAAAGATTTGACATACACTTCATAGATGCGTATGTCAATCTGTGAATGGCCAATAAGCACATTAAAAGTTATTATTCAACATCATCGTCATAGGAATATGCATAGAACCACAATGAGATAAACTACACACCTAGCAGAATGGCTAAAAAGATAACTGACAATACAAAGCATCAGCAAAAATGTGAGGCAATGGGAATTCTCATACATTAGTAGTGGCAATGTAAATAGTACATCCATTTGGGAAAACAGTTTGGTAGTATCTCACAAAGTTAAATGTACACTTACACAGTCTAGCAATTCTACTCCTAGGTATTTACCCAAGAGAAAGAAAAACCATGTCTACACACACACACACACACACAAACTTTTATACGAACATTCACAGTAGTTTTATGCAAAACAGTCAAAAACCGGAAACAACCCAAATGTCCACCAATAGATGCACACACAAATGAATTGTGGGCATATTTATACAATGCAATACTACTCGGGAATAAAAAGTAAAGGAAGCCAGGCATGGTGGTACATGTGGTACATGTGTGTAATCCCAGCAACCCAAGAGGCTAAGGCAGGAGAATCCCTTGAGCCCAGGATTTTTAGGTTACAGTGAGCCATGATCATGTCACTACACTCCACCCTGGGGAACAAGGGAGATCCTGTCTCTTAAAAAAGTGAAAAGAATAAAGAAGTGAACAACAGATACACACAACGAACGACATGGATGAATGTCAAAAACATGCTGGTGGGGTGCAGTGGCTCATGCCTATAATCTCAGCACTTTCGGAGGCTGAGGTAGGTGGATCAACCGAGGTTAGGAGTTTGAGACCAGCCTGGCCAATATGGTGAAACCCTGTCTCTACTAAAAATACAAAAATTAGCCATGTGTCGGGGTGGGTGCCTGTAATCCCAGCTACTTGGGAGGCTAAGGCAGGGAGAACTGCTTGAACCAAGAAGGAGGAGGTTGCAGTGAGCCAAGATTGTGCCATTGCACTCCAGTCTGGGCAACAGATTGAGACTCTATCTCAAAAAGAAAAAAAAGCATAAAAATAAATCATGCTAAGTGAAAAATGCTAGAAGAAAAAAGAACATATAAGAATGCATTTATATGAAACACTAGAAGAGTCCAATCTAATCAATAGTGACAGAGGCTGGATCAGTGGTTACCTGAAAAATAGGAATTGACCAGAAAAGAACAGAAAAAAACATTCTGGGATGATAGAAATGTTCCATAGGTTACATGAGCATATAAAACTCTCAAAGGCGAGGCGCGGTGGCTCACGCCTGTAATCCCAGCACTTTGGGAGGCCGAGGTGGGTGGATCACAAGGTCAGGAGTTCAAGACCAGACTGGCCAACATGGTGAAACCCTGTCTCTACTAAAAAATACAAAAATTAATTAGACATGATGGCTCGTGCCTGTAATCCCGGCTACTTGGGAGGCTGAGGTAGGAGAATTGCTTGAACCAGGACCCAGGAGGCAGAGGTTGCAGTGAGCTGAGATCGCACCACTGTGCTCCAGCCTGGGTTACAGAGCAAGACTCCATCTCAAAAAAAAAACCTCTCAAAATTCATCAGAATATACATCAAAATTAGTACATTTTATTTCTGTAAATTATATCTCAATAAAGCTTATATTTTAACAAATTAGAGTAAACTAAATCATATATTACTTTTAAATTTTTTTCAATGACCTATACTTTACTTGTCCTGTTAAGATATTAAAATCCCTCTTTCATCAAATACATGAGCACTCAAAAGATACCTATTAACATTGTTATGTGGATATGTACCTATTACTTTTTTCTTTAAATAATAAATGCCCTAAACTCAACTATACTTCATAAATTGATATTCTTTGATGAAGCGTTTAGTTAACTGAAACAATTATTCAACGTCTTAAAAGGATTTTGAATATTAGTTCACATTTAGATTGACATGTGAAGAATCAAACCTACAACCATTTACTAAACTATTATGTGCAGCTTAGCCAACATTAGTAGCAATTTCCCTTTAAAAACAATATTTGAATTTAAAACATAACAGAGTATTATGAATCACAGCATGATTTAGTGTGTAGGGGTTAGAAATGAAGTAGTGAATATATGTATAAGGGGATGCAAAATACTTTGAAAAGGAATACTATGATTTCTAGCATACTTCCCACCCAGGGATTTCAATTTCCATTCTATGGCAGCCACTTGAAGAAATGTGGAATCATTGTTTTCATAAAATTGAAGACTTTAAACGTATAATTCCTTCTCTAAACTGTGATTTCATTATAGATTTCACTCATGTGCATACACACACACACACACACACACACACACACACACAAATTTGCTCTTTCTGTTTACATTAGAAATTTATACAAGTAATGCAAAGTGACCAACTTAAAGGCAAAAAAAAGACTCAAAGAACTTATTGTCATTCATTTATTCCTATGATTATCTTAATTTGTATCAGTATCACCAGAGTCTAGATATAGTGGAAATAACTAATTAACATAGGACTGGCAAGATTGATTTGTAATCACATACTGTCAAAAAAAACATTTAACCTCTAGTCTGGCTGTCTTGCAAAACAAACAAAATTATCCTCTGTAGTGAATTAAACTTGAGGCTTATAAAGAAGCAAAATTTAAAAACAAGTCATTTTCTTTAAGTACTCTTCCTAAATATCTCCTACTTACTTGATGAAATCTTTTAGTAACTCAGTTGTAGATACCAGGCCTAACACCAAGTGATCTGATAATCTGACACATATCTAATAAGAATAATTCCCAGGATTTTTAAAAATTCAAACTTATCTCCTCTAGCTGTGTTAATCTAAATGCTAGACAGTTCAAATTTGGCTTTGGAGACTTACAGATTGCTAGCTAGAGAACTACGAATGATGACGTCCACCACAAGGAGTTTGGTGGCCAGCCTCCAAGATCGTCTCCAATGATCTTTGCATCCTCGTATTACACCCTGTGTAGTCCTGTCTCTCAGGGAATTAGGGTTGGTCTCTATGATCAGCTCATGGCTGCAGTGATGGTATGTTACTTCTGAGATTAGGTTATAAAAGACTATGACTCTCATCTTGGGTGTCCACACTGCCTCTCTGATCTTACACTCTAGTGGAAGCTGCCATATTGTGAGCCTCATAGAAAGGCCCACAGGGTGAAAAACTGAAGCATCTGACCAATGGCAAGAAACTGATGCCTGCCAACAACCATGCGAGTGAGCCTGGAAAGATTTTCCAGTCCCAGTCAAGCACTGAGCTGACTAACTGCAGCCTCAGCTGACAGTTTAACTGCAACCTAGTAAGACACCCTGGCCAGAACCCAAATTCCTGATCCTCAAGGAACTTTATTAGGTAATAAATATTTGTTTTAAGCTGCTAAATTTGGGGCAATGTGCTACGTACCAATAAATAATACATGGAGATAATATTTTCTTTCCTTTGGAACAACCAGAAAATAGGCATTATATTTCCCCACAGTCACCTCTGGCTAACTACTCTAAAAGTTGCGAGAGATATGGGGATGTGGGATAGGGCTGGGAGAGGGTATCATTCAAGTTATTCCGCCAAAATATAGTTAAAAGGCCTACCAATTGGCATACCAATACAAAGCCACCCTGAACTTGGCTACTAAATCCTGTATAGAAGCTAAAATATTACTATGAATCCTGTATTGAGTTATCAATCAAGGATAAATCAGGCATGGAAATACATTTCATGAGGTCTAAAATTTATTAATTGTACAACTCATGACCAAATATTAAGTCTTCTGGAACACTATGGTAGTTCTAGATTTCTAACTATAACTCCTTTAAACCATCATCTTCATTTTACCTGCTTTCTAAGTGAACAACACAGTAGATATGAGCCAGGTGTTATAATTTTCAACTGAACAAATGTATATATTTCCCATGGAGCTATTTCTTTTTTTTTTTTTTTGAGGTGGAGTCTTGCTCTGTCACCCAGGCTGGAGTGCAGTGGTGCCATCTCAGCTCACTGCAACCTCCGCCTCCTGAGTTCAAGCAATTCTTCTGCCTTAGCCTCTCCCAGTAGCTGGGATTAAAGGCGTGCGCCATCACGTCTGGCTAATTTTTATAGAGATGGGGTTTCACTATTTTGACCAGGCTGGTCTTGAACTCCTGACCTCGTGATCCGCCTGCCTCAGCCTCCCAAAGTGCTGGGATTACAGGCATGTGAGCCACCACGCCTGGCCTCTTAATTTCTTTACTAATAGTACATGATGGTTATATTTAGATCAAAATGCTCTTCTCTAAACATCTACCTATCTCTTTCATTTGACCTTACATTTTGAGATTAGGAGAAATCAAGCAGAGAAACAACGTACACTAAGACTTAATGTATAGGATCACTCAAGTGAAAAACAACAGAGACTATACTGCGCTTTAGCACTGGTAATCAGCCCCCAGAGAACTGTACAGAATGAATAACACCATTAGTTTGTTTGTTGTATGTATGTATTTATGTATGTATGTATGTATGTATTTTGAGATGGAGTCTCACTCTATTGGTCAGGCTGGAGTGTGGTGGCATGATCTCAGCTCACTGCAACCTCTGCCTCCCAGGTTCAAGCCATTCTCCTGCCCCAGCCTCCCTAGTAGCTGGGATTACAGGCATGCACACTAGGTCCAGGTAATTTTTGTATTTTTAGTAGAGATAGGGTTTCACTATGTTGGTCAAGCTGGTCTCAAACTCCTGACCTCAGGTAATCTGCCCACCCTGGCCTCCCAAAGTGCTGGGATTATAGGTGTGAGCCACCGCACCTGGTCTCTTTAATTAATTAATTAATTAATTAATTAGTTTTTGAGATGGAGTCTTGCTCTGTTGCCAGGCTGGAGTACAGTGGTGTGACCTTGGCTCACTGCAACCTCCGCCTTCCAGGTTCAAGCAATTCTCCTGCCTCAGCCTCCCATGTAACTGGGACTAAAGATGCATGCCACCATGCCCAGCTAATTTTTGTATCTGAATAGGTATCTCTCATAATAAACTTATTATAACTCCAAACTCAAAATTGTGCCCTATAGGGCACAATTTAAACAACAGATGCCACATAATTTTCCCTTTTTAAAAAATGGTAATTTTTTTTAAAAGACTTAAGGCAAAATGACAAAGGCACTTAGGAACTTTTGAAGCAATGCTCTAATTAAAAGTAGACAATATAATTAGAGGCATACTAAAACACAAAATGAAATGCCCAATTGTCAGGTGAAACATGAATTCTATTACCTGCTTAGTATCTGTCACCCTGGCTGGAACATAGTGGCACCATCATGGCCTATTACAATTCTTTTTGTCTAAGTTACATTTATTTTTGTCTAAGTTAGCCAGAGTCAGTTTCACTTGCACACAACCAAAGAACCCTAACTGATATAACTAGATATCTCTGGTTCCAAGTTAAATATGGTCTGTTGAAAATGGGGCATCTTTTCAACTATGAAATTGATCAGTTCAGTTACCATAACAAAAATGCTTTAAGTTTAGGCACAAATTTTAGGAGAATACTGAATTAATATATAAAAGGCCAAAGTCTTCCTTCAAATTATTACCCAGCAATTTCTGTTAGAAGTTTGGGAACAGAATCAGAGTTCAATATGTATTTCACAGGCATGAGCTATCAGTCCATTTATGTTTCCTTCCAAAAGCAAATTATGATCTAATTCATCATTTGGTTTCCTCTGCATATCACTTTCTGTGTCTCTTTACAACTTTAAGAATGAGTTACTATTATCTTGGATGAGCTGACATTCATTTTTTAAAATATTTTATTTTTACATTGTTTTCAAATCTCCATTACATTTTCCCCAAAAGTAACACATACTTGAAACAAATTAAGTACAAACATTGATAGTGATAAAGTTAATTTTTCCTTTACCCCATTCCTTCAAGTTCCATTTTCCTAAAATAACTAACATTGATACATTGGTATATATGCCTTCACAGCTTTTACATATTCATAGCTTCTTTTTATTAAAATGAAATCACATTTTATGCATCACTCAGTTTACCTAAAACATCTTGGACATCCCTCCAGAATATAGCATACAACTTAATCCATTCTTTTTGGTTGCTATATAGTAATCCATTTTATGGATACACCATAATCTACCCAACAATTCCATTAGTAATGGAAGTACAGCTGTCAGAATGTTTTCAAGTTATTTTCCTTTCTTATCCAAATAGTGCTATATTTAACATCCTTGCTCATATGCCTTTACGTGCTAGAAGACTAATACCCAAAAGTGGGATTACTAGGGTCAAAAGAAATGAAAAATGATACTTAACCTCTTTTACACCTTGTATTTAGAAAGATTTTAATAAACACAAAAAACAGAGAATAGAAAATAATGAACTCCCATTTATCCATCATTCAATTTTTACAATTGCCAAATGTCAATGCTCCCTTTTCCCCTTGTCTAAGAAATTTAAACACATCTTGTTTTAATATTTCTGTCTCCAGGAAAGACTCTAAAAGTTTATCAAAATCCTTTTTGGAGCAATAGTTATATAGTAACCACCAGCATTTATAATATTTAATATTATATATAACAACCTTTTTAAAAAAAAAAGACACCCTTAATATTCACTTCCTCTTTCTACTAAGCTCTTTGCAATGGAGAAAAAGCAGAATCAAAGCATCTAAGACAGTAGAAAAAGAAACTAGGAAAGACATCCTAAAAGCATAAAAAGACCTTGAGAAGGAACAATATCAGGCAGGCACACAGGTATATTAAGTGACAGAGGCAATAAAGAGAAAGAAAAGAGAAACATTAAGTAGATTTTTAAAAGCTAGCATTAGCTGGTAGGAAAAGTACTTAAGGGATTGCTGGTGGTCTGAGTGGGAAATTTAAGCAAAGAAATAGCAATTCATAAGGAATAGGGCATGCTATTTGAATGTATTTTTGAACTAGTTGCTTAAAATATATTGCATTAGTCAAAAAACTGATGAATAGCAACTTAGTGCTCTTCCAGCAAAAGATATTTGGAGGGGAAAATATCACCAATATGTGACAAAATAGCATTTATATCTTTTAAAAGATGAGTAACATCCCTACTAAAGAAGAACAATGCAAAATGCATACATATGTACATACATATGAAAAAGTGACACTAATATGAACGTGTTCCTGGAGGGAGAAAAAGCCATGTAACGAAATTTTAAATGCATTGTACATTATTTTGCATAGTGAATATTTTAATTGCATTGTAAATTATTTTGTATAGTGAATATTTATAATTATATCCTAGTTTATTTAAAGCGTGGTTTCCTTTTTTAAACAGTAAGTTAGCTGGGCGTGGTGGCTCACACCTGTAATCCCAGCACTTTGAGAGGCTGAGGCGGGCAGATCACCTGAGGTTGGGAGTTCAAGACCAGCTTGTCCAACATGGAAAAACCACATCTCTACTAAAAATACAAAAAAATAGCCAGGTGTCGTGGCACATGCCTGTAATCCCAGCTACTTGGGAGGCTGAGGCAGGAGAATCACTTGAACCTGGGAGGCAGAGGTTGCAGTGAGCCAAGATCACACCACTGCACTCCAGCCTGGGCAACAAGAGCGAAACTCTGTCTCAAAAAAATAATAATAATAAGTTCACTAATCTACAAAGTATATATTGAGTATTCATTATATGCCAGGACCTGTACAAACAAAGCATCACTCACTCCTGCCTTCTGGGAGCTTAAGGTCTAGTAAGTGATTTAGACAGTTATAACACAATGTGATATGTTTCAATGTCATAATACATTTAAAAGCCTACAGGTAAATACAGAAAAAAAACAATAAACTGTAGCTTAGGAGAGTCAGGAAAAGCTTCATAGGTGACAACCGAGTTGAATCTTGAAGCTGAAGAATTCAGAAATGAGGGAAGAAAGAATTTCTAAAATTTATGCAAAGCCTTGGTGATTTATCTCAATACATATAAATTGCAAATGCTGTTCTAGTGTAGATTTGACAAGAACCATAGGTAGTCTAATTAAATGAAGTATTAAAAATTTTATTACCTCATTTTTAAGTGTTTATAGCATTTATGTGAAATTAATGTACATGAATGCATGTATGCATGCATGTGTTAAAGATGGTAGCTAAAGATGTTAGAGTGAATCTACATATTAGTTTTCCTGGCTTCCTGATACCCTACCTAAAATAAAAGTACATTTAAAAACAAAATGAAGATTCATAAAGGCACAAAAGCAGCAAAAAGCTAAATCTTAAATCAGAAATGGTGAGAAGCTAAGAAGCAACCAGATTTACATCTCTGTAAGTGGGGATAAAGGATGGACTAAACACAGAAGAATTTGTACAAAATCTACTTACAAAACAATTAGATCTTGAAATCTCATCTCTTATTCCAAATATCTGTGCAACTACCCCTGCTCCATCCTGTCAGATGTCTTCTGGTCTAGTCTCTCCAGACTGGAGGGCATTTGTGCAGCTCAAGGAGGGTGGTGGTAGGGAAGGTAAAACACTTTTTTAATTGGGGATTGAGTAACTGAGGACTCTTCTTCCTATTCATCTTCCAAAAGGCTAGCTGCTAAGGTATGCATACATACTTCCCAAAGCAGCAAACTCAAAAGCGTTTTTCTCTGATAAACTGGCCAGCTCAAGGGAAACACCAATTGGACATCCAGGGTTCCCCATGAAACAGCCCAGCCAGATCACCCTACAGAGAAAACTGTAATATCAGCGTTCCTTCCAATCAGTTTTGTAGCACACAACTCTTAAGGATCACCAGAATATAATGAAAGCCTCTACTGTAAAAGATAGAGAACAAAGAAACAGAAAAGGCTATTTAAAGGAAACAAAGACTAAAAAGACAAAAAGAAAAAAAAACCTTTCAGTAGTATCCACCAAAAAAAGCAAGAAAGGCAATGGGGGGAAAAAAATCTAAGAAAAGAGAAAAAGAACTTTTAGACATTAAAAAGCATAAAAATAAAAATAAAAAACTCAACAGAAAGGTTAAAAGACAGTAAGGAAAAAGTTAAAAAAAAAATGTAAAACAAAAGATGAAAAGATAATCAGAGAACTATCCGGGATGTACAACATTCAAAAAATGGAAGTTTCTGAAAGAGAAAAAACAGAGGGGAGAAAGTCATTAAAAAAGTAATTCAAAAAAATTTTCAAGACTGACAAATATGACTTTCTAAACTGAAAGTGCCCAAGAAATATCCAACACAATGTTTGAAAATAAAGCCACACCAGGATATTTTAACATAAAATATTGGAATAATGGAAATAGCAGAAGATTCAATCAACAGAGAATTAATAAGTTTCATAAAAAGATAACAAGTTAGAATAGCATTGGATACTCAAATGCAACACTAGAAGCCACCACACATTACTGTAAGACTTTGAAGGAGATATTATTTTAAATTCTATCAATTTATATCCAACCAAAGTATCAAAAGATCTCAAAAAATTACTTCTCCTTACTTTCTCAGGAAGCTATTGGAGTTTATAATCCTCCAAAACAACAGAGTAAACAAAAAGGAAGCCATGGGATTTAGAATGAGATTCAAAACAAAAGAAATTAAATGAATCCTCAAGATGACAGTGAAGGAAGATGTCAAGATGTTTGATGCAGGTATACGGGTCAATCTGAAAGAGGTCAGGCAGCTTCAGAAAGACTCCAGGAACAAGAAATTGATCTACATATAGATAATTTTAACTGAAAACATATTAAACCTTAAAAATGTACAAATAAAACCATGTCCTGAGATAATATGTTCATGCCATTAAATTCATATTTAATGTAGTCAAGCCATTTTCTTGCCAAAATTCTAAAAACTGTTAGCAGGGTAAATTCTTCATTGGTGAAGCAAGGTAGCTATTTAAATTTTTTTTTTTTTTTTTTTTTTTTGAGATGGAGTCTCTCTCTGTCTCCCAGGCTGGAGTGCAGTGACACAATCTCAGCTCACTGCAACCTCTACCTCCTGGGTTAAAGAGATTCTCCTGCCTCAGCATTCTGAGTAGCTGGGACTACAGGCGCCCTCCACCATGCCTGGCTAATTTTTATATTTTTAGTAAAGATGGAGTTTCATCACATTGGCCAGGCTGGTCTTAAACTCCTGACATCTGGTGATCCACCGGCCTCAGCCTCCCAAAGTGCTGGTATTATAGGCGTGAGCCACCCACAAACATCTTTAAAACATGTTTGCTGGTGAGATTTAAGATACAGTTCACAGAAATCATCCAAGTACCTGGATGCATCAGATACTGAGATATTTATCAAAATTTAACATGCAGTAGTTTCTTCAACATGTGTAGAAAGAACATTTTATTTCTTTGTTGTTCAAAGTTGATAGATCATTTGAGAACTGAAAATGCAGGACAGCTCATAATAGGAACTTAATAAACACTTGATGAGATTACTCTTTCTTTTCCAATCTATAAATAAACAAGAACCAGATGAAGATCAAGTTAACTATGTATTTTATATACAAACATATATATGGACACATATAAGTATACATGCATGCACACATATATACACTCACAAATATTCAAAAATTTTCCAGTAGCTCTTCATTAGTTTTCAATTTCAATTTTTAAATGCATTTCACAATTTTAACTCAAATGAGTATGTTTCAAAAATATGCTTTCCTAAAGATACTGGCTGTTGAAAAATATTTAAAATAGTGTTGGCTTATTTTTTATTAAATAAAATAATATAAATATTTGTTATTAGCTGTTGCCATTCATGGATGATATGGGAAAAAATATTTCCCAAAAACTAATGATTAACCTGTTGAATTTTTTAAAAAGGCTTATCACCAAAAGAATTTATAAGTACTTCATTTAAATAGCCTTGATAAACAAAATGACTAACGAGAATTGGCTCATTTTAAGTAGATAACTAAATATACAAAGTTTAATATCTTAAATGCTTCCAAATATACAATATGCATCAGGAATTGCAAATTTGAATGTCTATGGGTAAAATGGTGAGTGCCAAGGCAATATAAAGACCCAGCTCATTCCAGATCATCATTCCATGTAAGTTCAGACTCAGGCCACTAGATCATTTTTTTTTCTCTAAAAGAAACTGAAAATCTATGTTTTTATGTGAAAATTTCTGATTTTTAAGTCCTGGTAGTAATATTTTAAAAAATACTGCATTATATAAATAAAACATGTGTTCTGAACTCAGATTCTATTAGTTTATAGGGATTGTGGTATATGTCCTGTAAAACTGAAGCTTAGATTTACCTCTCTGTTATACAGAATAATATTAATATATCAAATATAAATACACTCGTGTAGAATGAACAGATTTGTTTGGGTATGACTTGGGATTCAAATGAATCAATGCATACTTATGATTACCACTTGGGTCAGGCTTTATGAACAGTACTATGCTGGGATAAAGAGGTATAAATGAATATAACTAAGCTTCTAATCTTTCTCTTTCCTTGTCTTCTAAACATACACATATAATTTATCATCCAAATCAGGGCATTTTTGGAAATGAAAGTAGGCATTGTTAATAATTATGCTAAGAGCAACTGTGACCACACTAGGCAAACAAGGCTGTACAGTCAACCTAACTAAAAGAACCTTGTCTGTTTCTGTCTCTTCTCCCTCCATTCTGCCTACCCCAGGCTCACTGCCTGCAAGAAAAATCCTGCCTTGACAGCCTTATTCCTCAGTTCTGTCATGGCAAAATCAGAAGGAAAGGGGGTAAAATGAAAGACAAGAGTTTTCTTACCATGGATACAAGAGTTAGAATTGTTTTCTTACTTTTTTTTTTCCTTGATTGTTTTGGATTTAAGTATAGAACCAGCAGCAATGTGCGATGGCAGTAGATGAGAGGGAAAAAGGGAAATGGTAACAAATCTGTGGGAAATAAGAGAAACGTCAAAGAGGGCAACAAGAATCAATGCCCCATCCCCCAACAAATTTCTTGTTATACTAATTTCTCTTTTAAAGAAATCCAGAGGATAGGCACAAACAGAGGAGGACTTGTGGTTTTCATCCAATACATATCATTTCTTATTTGTATCTAATGTCAGTCCAATCAATCCCCACTAAATTCTGATTAAGTCGCCAAATATTAAAATAAAAACAAAGTCCAGGATTAACCAAAATATTATTTGTCTGTGTTTGACTATCACACAATTAAAAACAATACTTTTTTTGTGGAAAGTCAACCAGAAATTAAGTGATGCTAGTTGTCAGGGACTCCTGGAAAATGGCAATAACACAGAAGTCTGATCTTCAATACCCTGGAAGGGCAAAGGTTTAAGACAAACTATGAATTTACCATCTGCAGCAAAGATTCCACCTGACCCAGCATACTAGGACAAGCAGATTGTGAGCATGTGGCATATCTATAATTACATAAAACATGCACCTTTTCAATCTCATACACAGAGAATGATTGGAAACTTTTCCTTATTCCTTCCCACAGACTGTCCCCACCTCCCAAAATATAATGAAAATATTCAGACTCAGGGCTGAGAGTGAAGAGTAAAAGTTCTGAGAGGAGGATTTTTTTTTAACATGAATTATTTACACACAAACACTAAGGTCATTCAATCATCAAATATTTTGTTCTTACCAAGCATTGACAAGAGTAGTGCAATATATACAGCTCATATAAATGTCCGAAATACAACAATTCTCTGTGGAAAGGCTATCCACAATCCAAACAACTTTATTAAAATCAAGAATATCCTTTTAGATGAGCTCTTTGTGTGAATTATGTTTATGTATGCACTTTTAAAATATACAGCCATAAGCTTGAGAAGTACCTTAGAGAAGGGGCTATGTGAAAACATAACTTGTTATTTTGATGTTACAAAAATCAGCACTTCAAAAAAAAGGAAGAAAGAAACAAACAAACTGAGGTAAAACAAAACCCACATTTGGTTTAAGACCACTAAAAGAAAATGCATTCTTTGTCCCCAATCCTCGCTCTCCAAATCCCCACTCCATTAGATTGTCAACTACCTTGCAGAAACCCTGGAGAGCCCATTTTGCCTTGACCTTTAATCAGTCTCCTCTGCGACACAATCTGCTGCACAGAATTCCATTTGCCAAAGTTATTTTCTAGCGCTTCAAGTTACCACTTTTAGTTTCAATTCTCATCACAAACTTTTAAAATTCATTTCCCGCCATTTTGGAGAAATGTAGCCTTTAAGAAATAAAGCAGAATAGTTATAAATTCCTGTGCCATCACCTACTAAATCTTTAAGCAAATTACCTTGTTCTGGATTATCAGTTTCCTCATGCCTTGTAAAGTCGCTAAGATTATTAAACAGGTCAGTACTTACAAAGTTCTGACAAATACTGTAAAGGATGCAAAAGTAATGGTAGCTATTTAAAAGACAGACAAAGGAAAACTACTCAGTATTTGCTCAGGGAGTTAAAAAAAAAAAAAAAAAAAAAAGACTTTCTTGGCATATCTTGTGCTAAAAGTTAGAAGTACCTAAATTAAAAACATCCCTTTAGATATTTAAAGGAGGGGGAAACTAGCAGGTTTATGACAAAGACATGGGCTACTTTTTGATATTTTTGCATTGATTAAGGCATATGAATCTACAAAGGATTATAGGGTTTATTTCAGTCAGTTCCCACGATAGTACCAAGTTCTATTATCAAAGAACCATTCCAACTCTGGTTTCTTATTTCAAATAGAAATTTTTTTTTTTTTTTTTTTTTTTTTTTGAGACAGGGTCTCACTCCATCACAGGCGCCAGGCTGGAGTGCAGTAGTGCGACCTCGGCTCACTGCAACCTCCGCCTCCTGGGTTCAAGCAATTCTCCTGCCTCAGCCTCCCAAGTAGCTGGGACTACAGGCACGTGCCACTACGCCCAGCTAATTTTTTTTGTATTTTTAGTAGAGGGGGTTTCACCATGTTGGCCAGGATGGTCTCGATCTCTTGACCTTGTGATCCGCCCGCCTCGGCCTCCCAAAGTTCAAATAGAAATTTTTAAAATACATTAAAAAAAGACAACTTGTTCCTTCTTTGGTAAATTAGGGGCATGCTCACCCAATTTTGAGCCAAAAGAAAAAACTGTACTGACAACTGTGGAGCTAAGAAGTCAGACAGCTGGAGAACGTGACTAGAGAAACTACCTTCCAGCAACCAAAACCAACCTCCAGAAATTCTGTCTAACACAGACTAAGAACCAAAGACTACACGTACATTATGATGCTAACGAGGGGCTAAGAATCCAGTGCCCATGCTGCATACCACCAGTGCTCCAGCGGCTTTCAGTCCCCTATTATCTCAGGGCTGCTGATCATTACCCATGTGTTCTAACCACATAATGCGTTCATCATCTTATATATTTATTTTCTAACACAACTTACAATTTTCCATGCCCAAAGCTCAATATTCTGCCACTGACTGACTTTTACCTCTTTGTTCTTCCCCAACCTAACACAGGGCTAAAATGATTTGATCCCTGATTCCTTATCTCATGGGTATAATGGGAGACTAACATATTAACATCTAACATGCTGTGAGCTCCAAGAAAAGTATTATTTTAAAACAAAATATTGTATACTTTTTTTTTTTTTTTGAGATGGGTCTCACTCTGTTGCCAGGCCAGAGTGCAGAGGCGTGATCTTGGCTCACTGCACCCTCGGCCTCCCAGGTTCAAGAGATTCTCCTGGCTCAGCCTCCCAAGTAGCTGAGACTACAGGTGCACGCCACCACACCCAGTTAATTTTTGTATTTTTAGTAGGGACGGGGTTTCACCACGTTGGCGAGGATGGTCCCAATCTCCTGACCTCGTGATCCACCTGCCTCAGCCTTGCAAAGTGCTGGGATTACAGGCGTGAGCCACCATGCCTGGCCAATATTGTATACTTTTTCACTGGTAAAATGGATTGCTCCTTTTTTTCACAATGCTGTCTTAAGCAATTTGAGATTTTATCATAGCTTTCAGTTAAATAATAATAACAACAACGACACTCAGTTTGGAAGTTAAAGAGGAGTTTTCAAATGAAAATAGCATTTTTTCCAGTTATAAAAGGAATACTTGTCAATTGGGCATGATGATATGTATGTGTAGTCCCACCTACTTGGGAGGCTGAAGCAGGAAGATCACTTGAGCCTAGAAGTTTGAGTCCAGCCTGGGCCACATAGCGAGACCTCCCTCTCTAAAATGTATACATACATACATACATGTGTATATACATAAAAGTAATACATGACATAAAAATTCAAAGAATACAGCAAAGTATAAAGAAGAAAGAAAAATCACCCATAACTCCAATACCCCAACAAAATAATGAGCACTGAAACACAGTTCTCTGCATATACACACCTACACACACACTTAATAGGTGTAAATGTTTTGTTGAAAAAAGATCAGATTTTAGTCTTGATTTTTTAACCTAACGTTTTGGAGATCTTGAACAGTTACATAGTAATATGTTGTACAGATTATCCATAATTAGTAACCTAAAATTAAATATTTACATTATTTTCCAGTTATTCATTGTGCTGCAATGAATCCCTTTACATATAGCTTTGCATAATTGTTTTTTTTTA
The DNA here is from genome assembly GCA_963573385.1 of Cacajao melanocephalus. Taxonomy (NCBI): domain Eukaryota; kingdom Metazoa; phylum Chordata; class Mammalia; order Primates; family Pitheciidae; genus Cacajao; species Cacajao melanocephalus. The sequence goes on from CAUYLG010055443.1 coordinate 35,183, forward strand.
GATGGAGTATTGCTCTGTTGCCCAGGCTGTAGGGCAGTGGTGCTGGAGGGCAGTGGCACTATCTTACCTCACTGCAACCTCTGCCTCCTGGGTTCAAGTGATTCTCCCTGCCTCAGCCTCCCCAGTGGCTGGGATTACAGACGCCCACCATCACGCCCAGCTAATTTTTATAATTTTTAGTAGACAGGGTTTTGCCATGGGTTTTTTTTTTTTTTTTGAGACAGAGTCTTGCTCTGTTGGCCAGGCTGGAGTGCAATGGCATGATCTCAGCTCACTGCAACCTCTGCCTCCTGAGTTCAAGCAAGTCTCCTGCCTCAGCCTCCCTAGTAGCTAGAATTACAGATGTCCGCCACCAAGCATGGCTAATTTTTGCATTTTTAGCAGAGATTGGGTTTCACTATGTTGGCCAGACTGGTCTTGAACTCCTGGCCTCAAGTGATCCACCGGCCTTGGCTTCCCAAAGTGCTGGGATTACAGGCGTGAGCCACTGCGCCTGTCCTGGTTTCATTTTTTTTGTTTTGTTTCAGAATTATTAGTTGAAAGATATGGATATTTAAAATTATGAAAGCTACAATCAGACTGCCTCTGGAAAAGTAGAATTTGTTTACCCCCACCAACAGTGTATGAGAATGCCCAGTCCCTACAATTTATTTATTATTGCTAAACTTCTTTCATCTTTGTCAACCTGAAAAAAATATATCTCACTTTTAAAATTCATTCCCTCAATTACTAGTAAAATAACCCTTCGATGTACTTGTAGAACATTGCTTTTCTTGTGTGTGAAATACCTCTTCCTAATTTTTTGGCTATGTTTTTCTTTATCTTACAGGTTTTCAGATTGTCTGTCTTTTTGTCAGGGATTTGTGAGAGCTCTTTATAAAATAAAGAAAATACATCTTTATCTGAATATATGTCATAAATAATAATTTTCAGTGTGTCATTTAAACTTTTTTGATGCTGCTTTTTGAATAAAGGGTCTTTAAATCTTAATTTAGTCAATCTATTATTCTTTAAATTCATGGTGTTTGACTCACATTTAGAAGGACCTTCTTTATTTCAATATATTAAAATTATTCATCTGAAATATCTGAGTGTTATGATTTTTAATTAAATACTTAATCCATACTAAATTTATTTTGGCATACAGTATATAGAAGGGAGTCAGCTTTATTAGTTTCCTAAATTCCTAGGCAATGGTCCCAATACTATTTATTGAAGAATCCATCCTTTCCTTTCTTACCAAAATTGCATCTTCATCGTATGATAAATCACATATATTTAGGCCTTTGTGAACACTTTATTATAAAACATTGATTTATATGTGTATTTCTGAAAGCTTTACACTGTTTTCACATAACAAAATAATGTACAATATTAAAACAGAATGGCACACACCAAAAATAGATTGTATCCTGTATCATTTTCCGATAACAAAGATAGTGAAAAAATTCAAGAATGAGGCAGATGATATTAATACTAAACATAAAAAATAAAAATATTACTTAAAGTTTACTTTGTACTTTCACATTATCTAATATTATGTTCACCTCACTATAAAGTAGTTATTGTTTCTTATTCAATTTTACATAAGGAGTTAAGATTTGTACAAAGACTTGCCTACAAGCACATAGCTAATAACCAGCAGAGCCAAAACCTGAACTTCATATCCCATGTACCTTTTTTTTTTTTTTTTTGGTGCTACAGTGTTATTTTATTCTTTTTTTTTTTAATTGCATTTTAGGTTTTGGGGTACATGTGAAGAACATCCAAGACTGTTGTATAGGTACACATACGGCAGTGTGATTTGCTGCCTTCCTCCCCATCACCTATATCTGGCATTTCTCTCCCCATACTATCTCTCCCCAACTCCCCACCCCCCACTGTCCCTCCCCTATTTCCCCCCCGACAGACCCCGGTGTGTGATGCTCCCCTCCCTGTGTCCATGTGTTCTCATTGTTCAACACCCACATATGAGTGAGAACATGCAGTGTTTGATTTTCTGTTCTTGTGTCAGTTTGCTGAGAATGATGGTTTTCAGGTTCATCCATGTCCCTACAAAGGACATGAACTCATCATTTTTGATGGCTGCATAGTATTCCATGGTGTATATGCGCCACATTTTCCCTGTCCAGTCTATCAT
>CAUYLG010055445.1:0-16348 GCA_963573385.1 Cacajao melanocephalus
ACCACCACCACTCCTGAGACTGTCACTGCCACCACCACTCCTGAGACTGTCACTATCACCACCGCTCCTGAGACTGTCACTACCACCACCACTCCTGCAGCTGTCACTACCACCACCGCTCCTGAGACTGTTACCACCACCGCTCCTGCGGCTGTCACTACCACCACCACTCCTGAGACTGTCACTGCCACCACCACTCCTGAGACTGTCACTGCCACCATCGCTCCTGAGACTGTCACTACCACCACCGCTCCTGAGACTGTCACTACCACCACCGCTCCTGAGACTGTCACTACCACCACTGCTCCTGTGACTGTCACTACCACCACCGCTCCTGAGACTGTTACCACCACCGCTCCTGAGATTGTCACTGCCACCACTGCTCCTGTGGCTGTCACTGCACCACCGCTCCTGCGACTGTCACTACCACCACCGCTCCTGCGGCTGTCACTGCCACCACCACTCCTGAGACTGTCACTGCCACCACCACTCCTGAGACTGTCACTATCACCACTGCTCCTGAGACTGTCACTACCACCACCACTCCTGCAGCTGTCACTACCACCACCACTCCTGAGACTGTTACCACCACCACTCCTGAGATTGTCACTGCCACCACCGCTCCTGTGGCTGTCACTGCACCACCGCTCCTGTGGCTGTCACTACCACCACCGCTCCTGCGACTGTCACTGCCATCACTGCTCCTGTGGCTGTCACTGCACCACCATTGCATTCCTGCAGCTGTCACTGCACCACCACTCCTGCGGCTGTCACTGCACCACCGCTCCTGTGGCTGTCACTGCCACCACCGCTCCTCAACTGTCACTACCACCACTGCTCCTGCGGCTGTCACTGCACCACCGCTCCTGCGGCTGTCACTGCCACCACCGCTCCTGCGGTTGTCACTGCACCACCACTCCTGTGGCTGTCACTGCACCACTGCTCCTGTGGCTGTCACTGCCACCACTGCCACCACAGCTGTCACTGCCACCACTGCTACCATGGCTGTTACCACACCACTGCTACTGCAGCTATCATTGCTACCACTGTTACTGCTGTTACTGCTCTGCTGCACTGACAGTGGCAATAGTAACAGTAGTAGTAGTAGGAGGAGTACTAGGAATATTAATACTCATACCACTCCTCCTCCTCCTCCTCCTCCTCTTCCTGTTACTACTGGCATTGCTAGTACCACTAGTAGTGGTCATAATTGTGGCAGTAACACTACTTCTAGCAGTGCTGAGTTGTGAATAGAAAACTCCCTAGAGAAAGTAAGGTGGGGATTTCAAAGCTTTTATTTCCTGAGCCCACCACATCATGATGAGGGGAATGACGAATGGATGAGGGAGGAAATCTGGCACGGGCGGGACCCAGCTCACCCAGGAGGACAAATCTTGAGGTGTGCTGGCAGCCTGAGTGGACACAGGAATACCCCCCTCATTCCAGACCCATGAAATGTTGGTAACATGGAAGTCTTCCTCCAAATCATAGATAGATGGCAAGGCTTAAAACCAACAGATCATTTTAAAGAGACACAAAATATATATTAAAAAAGAGGTTGCAGCTTGGAAGATGGACTGAGAAGGTGCAACATGGTCTAATATGAGTTTCAGAAGGAGACAGGGTGAGCAGGAGAGATGAAATATTCATGGAAATCATGGGTCAGAACATTCGAGAACCAAAGAAAGCTGGAAGTCCTCAGCTAAAAGAAACACAATTTGTTCCAAGCAGGATAAATGTAAACAAACTCATGACAAGACATAGCTGAATGAAATTGCAGGAAGTCAAAGAGAAAACTGATATCTATGAGCAGGAAGAGATATAGGCATCTTTCTAATCGGTGACAAGGGCTGCTGGGAGACAATACAGCAATAAATTCAAATTGACGAGGGAAAATCATGTTTAATCCAGAATTCTATACCCAGCCAGACCATCACTCAAGGAGGACAAAATGAAGATTTTTTCAGATATAGGAGGGCTGAGAGGGATTACTTATTTCCAGGCCTCTCAGAAAGAACTGATAAGTGATGAAATTCATCAAGGAGAAAAACCCAGGGTGGAGGACAGAGTAAAATTCAGGACACAAAAGGGTGCATTGATTCGTAGAATATATTCATAAGTACACCCACTGGTAACCATTTTAAAATAGTTTTATGCTTTTTAATAAATGTTAAAAAGAAGTCCTGGCCAGTGCTTAACAATGCTCCGTGATTAGCCAGAGCCTGGAATAATCCTGACCAGGGTCAGCAGGAGGAGGGAAATTCTGAGTCACTTTCTCTTTTCTGAAATATTTTAGTTAATTATGTGTGTTACAATTGTATGTAACCATGAAAACATTTGAAATATAATTCATCTCTTTAAAACCTGCCAGAGATAAAAGGGAAAGGCATCAATCCAACAGAAGGCAAGACAGAATGTTACGCCTGTCCCCTGAGATTCACAGAATGAAACCCTAATCCCCCTTATGATGGTATTAGGAGGTGAGGTCTCTGGGAGGTGATTAGGTCTTGTGGTGCCATCAGTGCCCTTATAATAACAGACGTAGGAGAGTTTTCTTCCTCTCTCTGTTCTCTGCCATGTGAGGCCACAAACAGAAGGTGGCCATCTGCATCCCAGGAAGGGAGCCCTCACCAAGACTGAATCTGCTGGTGCTTCATCTGAGACTTTGAGCCTCTGGAACTGTGATAAATGAAGGCCTGTTGTTTAAAGCCTCCCAGTCTGTGGATTGGTTTTGGCAGCCCAAGCAGACTAACACAGAGGATGAAAAAAATAAAGAAAAGCAAAGGACAGTAAAAGCAACAGAAGAGGATAGAAGCAAGTCTAATATAACCATAATCAAATACAGCAAACGCAACTGTGTTTCAAAAAACAGATAAGATGGGAATATAAATGGAATTTGTATGTGTAGAGATAGTTTAAGATAAAATGGTCAGGCAAGGTGGTTCACACCTGTAATCCTGCACTTTGGGAGGCGGAGGCGGGTGGATCACTTGAGGTCAGGAGTTCGAGACCAGCCTGACCAACATAGTAAAACCCCATCTCTAGTAAAAATACAAAAATTAGCTGGGCATAGTGGCGGGTGCCTGTAATCCCAGCTACTCAGGAGGCAGAGGCAGAAGAATCACTTGAACCCAGGAGGCAGATGTTGCAATGAGCCAAGATCACACCATTGCACTCCAGCCTGGGCAACAGAGCCAGACTGTCTCAAAAAAAAAAAAAAAAAGATAAAAGCATAGATTACTAATCATAGTAAAACTGTTCTAGCAACATTAATATCAGGTGAAACTGAATTTAAGAAGATTAATGGTTAAACTGGAAAGGCGTTTCCACCTAAGTTAGGAATAAGACATAACGAGCGTGATCAAGGAGGAGTTTTCTACGTGATAAGAAAGGGAAAAAATAGAGAGTGGAAAGGGCTAAAATTGTGGTTATTTGAAAATTACACAATTGTCTATTAAGAAAATTCAGAAAAATCTGAGCAAATTATTAGAGCTGAGAAGATAATTCAGCAGTTCTCCTGGATGTGATGATCAACTTATAAAAATAGAGTACTTAAAGATGAAACAATCATTTAAAAATGGTGTTCCCATATGCTAGCAAATAGCAAATAACAAATGTAATCAAGAAAAAATTCTCACTCACAGCAGCAGTAAAAACTGTGTATTATCTAGGAATAAATGTAAAAAAAGATGCATAAGATTTTTTATGAAGAAAAATTACACAATTGCAAAATTTATTGACAGACATTATACAAAATCTGAATAAATGGAGAGATTTTCTTGGATAAGTAGATGTCATAAATATAACAATTTGCCTTAAATTAATTAATAAATCCAGTGATATTCCAATCAAAATCCCAAGAGTATTATTGGTAAAAATTGACAAGTCAATTTCAAAGTTTATGCAGAGTCTTAAAGTCCAAGAATTGATTGAATAATTTTGAAGAAAATGTGTTTAAGGAGAGAGACTTGCATACTAAAAGTAATGAAGTATCATGAAAACATAGTAAATAAGCTGGGCTCTATAGTACTGGGAATTAATAAACAGATCAATGGAACAGAAACAGAACACAGAATAGCCCTGGAACAGAACGATGCATGTGTGGGAACCTGACGCACTGCAGAGGTAGTGTTACAAATCAGTGAAGACTGGACGGATGACTTAATATGGGAATTTTCCATCAGAAAAAAAAATTTAATTAGATTCCCTCCCTTATGCTATCCGATGTAATGAATTCCACATGATTAAAGACAAAAATGAGGATTTCTTTAAAAAAAGACATTAAAACTTCTGAAAAGAATTGTAGTATACTTTTGTTATAACCTAACAATAAGAAATAATTTCTTAGCCAAGACACTATGAGAACAACACTTAAAGCAAAAGATTGATACATGTAACTACACAAATGAAAAACGCTGCTACTACCCTCAAAATCCACAAAGACAAAAGAAATACAACCACAGGCAGGGAGCAATTTGCAGGACATACAGCAAAGTGCTAGTGTCCAGAATATGTAAATAACTTTTGCCGATCAATAAGAAAAAAGTTACAAACACTATAGAAAAAATGGAGAAAGGATATGAATGTCAGTTCACAAAGAGCATTCCCAAGTGACTCAGAGGAGGGAGGGATGCATAAATCACCGGCAATGAGGGAAATGCAAGCTAAGCAATAGATACCCCTTCACACCCAGCACAGGAGCAAAACCACCCTGTGGAAGGGCACCAAGGCCCGATGAGGATGAGGAGGTAGGAGAGAGGCAGCCTGCTGCATAGCAGGAAGCAAGTCACTGTTTCAGCACCAGGGACAGTAGCCAGGCGGGCCCAGGGAGGGTGAAAACCCATGCAACCCCTGTTCCAGATATCCCACTGACTTTCCTTGACACCCAGCAAGCTCCTCTCATTACAGGAACTAGGTAACACCCCTTTGCTCTCCTGAAATGAAAACCACACGCAATGTAATCTAACCAGCACAAATTATTTCAACAAAATCAATGCAATGCTCTATCTATAATATAAAGTGGAAAGAAAAGGGGAGTCACATATAGTAAAACAATATGTAATTCAATATATACATTCTCAGTCATACCTGAATGGGAGGCTCAATGAAGGTGTCAAACACTTTTCTTTTTTTGCAGCGAGTAAGTTGGCATTGGAAATATTTAGCTGAATATTGTCTACACTTTGCTTTACACATGACATTTTGACATAAGACTAAGAAAAATGCCTGCATGTATGTGTGTGTATAATCACTCTTAATCTTTGATGGGAGTGTAGACTAATAGAGATGCTTTGCATGATGCCTCTAAGAGAGGGTTGTAAGCTGTGTGATTCTGTGTGGGTGACATTTATAGAACAGAAGGAGCCCCCAGGTGAACCAATGTGGCAGCATTGCTCAAATACCATGAGTAGTGTCCCTTCAGTAACATGATTACCTGAAACAGTGAATGACTCTTAATAATGTTGTGAACAAAACACAGTTCAATCTCTCTTCTGTTTACAACATAGTTGCGTTCCTAGAATATTCAGCATATATGTTTAGTTTGTATTAAACCTACACAAAAATATTTTTATTTGTATGTCAAGTCTGTTAAAAATGTTTACCTACGTGAATGCACAGATGAGACAGCCGAGGGCTGTGTGAGACGCAGGACAATTCCTCATGTGCATGCTGACCCACACATGGCAAGGCGTCCAGCACCCCGGCCTTCCTCCCTAATTGTTACTGCTGTGTTCCTGAGCACTGTGAAGCCAGCAGATGCGCCTGTCTTAGTCCATTTGCAATTGCTATCAAGAAATATCTGAGGCTGGGTAGTTTACGAAGAAAATAGGTTTCTTTCGTTCATGATTCTACAGGCTGTACGAGAAGCATAGTGCTGGCACCTGCTCCAGGTAAGATCTCAGGAAGCCTCCCATCATGGTGGAAGGCAAAGGAGGAGCAGACACATCACGTGGCAAACGTGGGAGCAAGAGAAAAGGAGGCATCTCTTTTAAACAACCAGATCTCGTGTGAACACAGAGTGAGAACTCACTCATTACTGCAAAGAGGGCACTGAGCTGTTTGTGAGAGATCACCCCCATGACCCAAACACCCCACCAGGCCCCATCTCTAGCACTGGGATCACATTTCAACATACGATTTGGAGGGGACAAGCATCCACACTAGATGAACTCCTTTGAGTAGTCATGTCAGAGACAGCGACACCCACCATGCACCAGTGCCCCAGGAGACGCCCGCAAGCATGTGCACTCGCTTAGGGTAGTATTTGTGAGGGTGAAGGTTTGGGAAGTAATTACGTGTGATGGAATATCAGACAGTGTTCAAATAAGTAAACTCAGGGCCCTTTGTACTGCTGACAATGGTGGGCTGCGTGATTACCATCAACTTTTCTGCTATAACTGCCTGAAGTAGCAAAACAACCTCTTAAAAGTATTGAACAGTGGAGCAGAAGAGAGTCAAGAAATTGACCCATGCAAATGTAGTCCAGTGACTGTTACTAAGATGCACTAGCAGTTGCCTCTGCAATGGAGAAGAGGCCATCTTTTCCACAAATGGTGCCAAACAACTGGAGATTCATATGCAAAAACTGAACCTTGACCGATACCTCACATGTTGCACAGAAATGAACTCCAAATGGATCACAGGCTTGACAGAGAAAGGCAAAAGTATACAGCTTCTAGAAGAAGACATAGGAGAAAATATCTGTGACTTTGAATTAGGCCAGGATTAACAAATTATGCCCAATAGGTCAGATCCAGCCCAAGGCCTGTTTGTATATGGTTCCTGAGCTAAGAAAGGGTTTGTGTTGCTAAAGTCTTATCACTCTCTCTCTATCACACACACACACACACACACACACACACACACACACACACAGAGCAAAGCAAAATCCAAAATATGCAATTGAGATAGAGATCATATGTGGTCCACATAACTAAAATATTTATTTTCTGGCTTTCTACATAAATCGTTTGCCAACCCTTTGATAAAATGTATTTGATATAACACTAAAAACACAATACACAAAAGAAAAACAAGGGTAGGATGGATTTTATCAAAACGTTTTTGGAATGTACAAAAGTACATATCATTTTATGGAAGATATATTTGCATCTGGGAGAAAATATTTGCAAATCATCACATATCTGGCAAATAATTTGTATCTAGAATATATGAAGAACTGTCATAACTCAATAATAAGAAAACAAACCAATAAAAAGCGGGCAAGAGATTTGGGCAGATACTTCCCTCCAGGAAATATACAGGTGACAAATATGCAGATGCAAATATCCCTTAGATATGTGACGATAACAAGTGCTGGCAGTGATGCAGAGCAGCGGAGAGTCTCACACTGCTGGTGCTGGTGGGAATGCAAAATGGTACAGCAGCAACTTCTGAGAAACAGTTTGGCATTTTCCTAAAAAGTCAAACATGCACTTAGCATATGGCTCAGCAATCCCACTCCTAGGTATTTTCCCAAGAGAAATGAAAACCTATATTCACACTAAAACCTGCATGTAAATGTTTATGGCAATCACCAAAATCTGGAAACCACCCAAATATTCTCCAACAGGTGACAGGATAAACACACAGTGCTCCAACCATACCCTGGAATACTCCACAGCATTATAAAGGCGGAAGCTATTGCTGCACAAAAGTACAGATGAATCTCAAAGGTGTGATGCCGAGCGAAGAAGGCAGCCCCGGGTGCTGCACACTCTTTGGTGCCATTTATAGGACGTCCTCAGAAAAGCAAAACTCAAGGGCTGGAGAAGAGATGAGCAGTTGCTGGGAGTTGTGGGCGGGAGAAGGATTGAGCACAAAAAGGCAGGACCAGGGAATTTGGGGCACCGTTCTGTTCAAAACTCTTCTGTTTCTGAATTGTGGTGGTGGGCAAGTGACTGAGGGTTTGCTAAAGCCCGTTCAGTTGTAGACCACAAAGAGTGAATGTAACTATACATTAAGTTTAAAATAAATTTAAATATGCAAACACGAGTATGGATGCTCAAGTATTTGGTCAATTCAACTTAGAGAAATACAGAATTATAGAAATCTGAAAGAGATTTCTGAGCATCCACACAGATAAACATATGCGGATGTTCACTACGGAGTTATAACAGCAAAAGTTTAAAATAAATCTAAATGGCAGGGGTCTGTTTGAATAAATTCGGGGAGAACTACAAGATCTTAACTCTATGTAATGAATGATACAGATAAATTTCAAAAGCAATATCTGAGTGCAAAAGAGTAAAGCATAGCTGCTGCAATGATTCACGCCTGTAATCGCAGCACTTTGGGAAACTGAGGAGGGTGGATTGCTTGAGTCCAGAAGTTCGAGACCAGCCTGGACAATAAAGCAAGATACTATCTCTATTTAAAAAAAGGAAATTGTGCCATATATACAACAGGAGAGCATATTCATTAGCATAGCTTTATAGTCTTGATTTGTAAATCACTCTTACTTAATTTTTAACACCCCTACCCCCCACGCAAGGCAACACCGTGTATTCCTCACTGATCCGAGTGTCCTGGTATAAATACAAAGACAAGAGCTGGAAGTTCACCCTACAATGGAGACAGTAAGTTTTCTCCCGCCCTGAGGAAAAAGAAAGGAGACTTCATCAGAATTGTTAATGTCCCTTATACTTAAGAGATCTGAGGCAAAAATGACAAAGTGTTAATTTGGGTGGGTAGATACAGGTGCTTGTTTTCAATTTACTGCAAACAATTTTTTAAAGACGCCATATCAATCAGGGCCCAATTCCCTTCCTGTGTATCCAGAGTGGGTTTTCCCTGAGTCTCTGGGCTCTGAGCCTGCCCTTCCGTGCCCTGCTTGGTGGCTCTGGGACTGGGACTCGGCAAACCACATTCCCCAGCTGCCCTCACCATCTGGCGTCTCTTCGTTCTGCCAGTGGGAGACGAGAAGGCAGAGGCGGGAGAAAGTGCTTCATCGCCATGCTCCAGGGCCCCTCTATGCCACCTCAGCACTTACCAGGCAGTTGGCTTCAGCCTCCGGCTCCTCCTCACCCACTCAGAGGAGCCAGCAGATCCAGGAGCTGAGCCTCCCCTGGGAGATGCCCAACACCAGCCCCACAGAGTGCTCCTCTGAGCTCCCAGGTATGGTAAACACTACCAGCTCTAGGGAGCTGTGCTACTTTCTGCAGTGACTGTGATGTGAGTCACCTCACTGTCTATACCCGCCAATGCCCAGGCAACAAATCCCAGGATCAGCATCCCTCAGATTCCCATAGGCAAATCTTGGCTGAGGCCCAGTCCACACCTTCTGCAGGTTCTCACTTAGATCCCACACCTTTGCTTAATCTGCCCCGCCTGGCTTCAGTGAGTCCACCACCTTCCCTGCAAACCCAGATTCAGCTCAGTGTCTTCTCTGAACCTCTCCTGGGCCTGATGCTTTACAGAGCCACACACTTTAATATCTACAAAATCCAGTTTAGCAAAAACGTATTTACCTGGACATAGCAACATAGCAAGATTGATGGGAACACAAAGAGGAGCCCGAGAGTTCTTACGTCCTGCGAATGTGAGACCCATTGTGAAGACAAGCACGAAAAGAAACAGCATGAATCTATCCTCTATGCATATGAAATGAAGGATAGCTAGTCCAGTTGAGTGTAGAAGGGCCTTTCTGCTCCTTCTGATAGAAAAGCTCCAAGGTAATCCAGAGAGGGCTTGCTGGGCCTCTGAAGCTGAGGCCAGGCCACTGCAGTAGGAGGAGGCTGGGGCCAGGACAGGGTGTGGGAACAACATCTGGAAAGGCACAGAGAAACATAGCCAATCTGAAGAACAGGGGCATGGGGCAAATGGCGGGGAGAGGCTGGCTATCAGGTCCATGCCGCTGGGACTGGCCATGGTCTGTGCTGATGGGGGGGACACTAAAGAACCCTGAGCAGGGCTCCCAGAGATGACGAAGGTTGAAAGTGCCCTCTAGGGCTATTTAAGTACTGTTCCCCGGGGTGGTATTAGGACCAAAGAAATGATGGGGAGCCATGAAGACTCTTTGTGCAATCTCTTGAGTTAACATGTTGACTTCTTGGGAAGCAGAGGACCCATTAACAAGATCAGTCTCATGACACCTCACTAGCTATCAACCTGACATTGATTTATCACCAAGCCCTGAGCCCTTCACCTTCTAAATTGCTTTAAAGCACTCATACTTCTCTCTGTCCTCACCTTCACAGCTGAGCCATAATTGATTTTGACCTTGGCTGCTACAATGGCCTCAGAACTGGTCTAGTCTCCGCCACCCACAGTCCCACCCTTATCTTGCTGCCATTGGGATAAAGACTGAGATCTTTTTGAGGTATCTGATGGTGGCAGAGTCTAGCCCCCACCTGCCCATGCAGCCTCCTCATCCTCCACACTCTGCCTTGCTTTGGACCTTCCCTGGGTGTCTTTCTTCTCCCTCAGATTCACTTTCAGGAAACTGCTTCAAGGCCTCCTTCCTGGGCCCTAGGGCAGGGCTTTTCGGCTACTTTCTCATCAGATGCTCCCTCAAAACACAACCTGAGAGTGTCATTTTAACAAAATCCAATACTCATTTATGATTAAAACTCTTTGAAAACTAAGAGTAAAGGAGAACCTTTTCAATTTGTTTAAAAAAATCTATGAAAATTTTACATTTAACATTGATATCAGCTAGCATTAATGGTGATAAAATGAAAATAAACGTTGTCTCTCTGATATCAGGAACAGGGCTGCTAGTCAATGTGATACTAGAAGGTCTAGTCAGTGAAATAAGAAAAGGAAACAAAAGGCACACAGGGCAGAAAAGAAGAAATAAAATTGTGCCTATTTGTAAGTAACACAATGGTGTTAAGGAATCTACAAAACACACACACACACAACTCCAAGTAGTAAGTGTGTGTTCAGCAAGGTTGCAGGATATGAGGACACTCAAAAATCAATTGTGCTTTTAAATACTAGCAATGAATATTTGGAAATAAAAATTTTAAATACCATTTACAATTGCTCCAAAAAATAAGTGAGTTTAAATTTAACAGAACGTGTATAGGACTTACATGCTAAAAACTACACAATACTGCTAAAATAAATCAAAGAAGCTCTATAAAAATAGAAAGACATACCATGTTCATGGATCAGAAGACTAATAATGAGAACGTTGGTTTTCCCCAGACTGATACACAGGTTTAATAATACTCTAATCACAGTGCCAGAAATATTTTTAAATAGGTATAGACAGAATTATTTAAAAATTATATGGAAATGCAAATAAACTAGAATAGCAACAACAATTTTGAAAAATAATAAATAACTAGAAAAACTCAGTCTACTTGATTTCAAGATTTATTAGATAACTACAATAGTGAAGACTGTGCAGTATTGCTAGAGGGAGAGATGGAGAGATCAACGGAACAGAGTATAGAGTCCAGAAACAGATCCTCACAATATATTGGCAAAGGTGTAAAAGCAACTCAATGGAGGAAATTGGACATCCATAGGTCAAAAAGAAAAGAGAAGAAAAAGGAAAAAAATGCTGAATCTTGCAGTTTATATAAAAATTAACTAAAAATGAACCATGGATTTAAATGTAAAACTATAAAACTTTTAAAAGGATGCTCCACATCACTGGCAAGAAGAGACATGCAAATTCGGACAGCAATAGGAAACCACTGCCCGCCAAATAGAACAGCTAAAATTACAGACACAATAGGTCTCGTACATGCAGACACCAAATGCTGGTGAAGATGCTGAGAAAATAGAACGCTCAAAATTTCTGGCAGGAATGTAAAATAGTATAGATACTTTGGACTATAGTGTGGCAGTTTCTTTAAAATTAAATCAAACATTTACCATATGACCCAGCAATTGTACTCTTGGGCATTTATCCCAGAGAAATAAAAGATTCTGTCCACATGCATGCTTGTACGTACACGACCACTCATAGCAGCTTTGTCTGCAACAGCCAACAACTAGAAACAACAAAAGTGACCTCCCACAAGTGAGCGGGTAAGCAAAGTGTGGCCCATCCATATCTGACCTCCCACAAATGAGCGGGTAAGCAAAGCGTGGCCCATCTGTATCTGACCTCCCACAAATGAGCAGGTAAGCAAAGCGTGGCCCATCCGTATCTGACCTCCCACAAGTGAGCGGGTAAGCAAACCGTGGCCCATCCATATCTGACCTCCTACAAATGAGCAGGTAAACAAAGCATGGCCCATCCGTATCATGGATTGCTACTCGGGAAGCAAATGGGACACACCATGGATACACACAGCAACTTGGACGGATCCCAATGGCATGTTGAGTAGAAATAAGCCAGACTCAAAAGGTCGCATACTGCATGAACTCATGAATATAGCATTCTTGAAATGACAAAATCACAGATGGGAGACAGATTTCTGGTTGCTAGGGGTAAGGAATGGTGGGGGGCCAAGTGGTGTGACTGTGAAAGGTAGCCAGAGGGAGCGGCTCCATGACTCTGTGGCGGCGGTGGTTTCACAAATCTGCATGGTAATCACACGCCACAAAACTCAATACATCTTGCTCCCATGTCAAATCCCTGCTCTTGACAGAGAACCGTGTGTCTGTATTATGCTGTAGATATAATTGTGTAGAATGCAGCCACAGCAGGGAGCTGGGTGAAGGGTGCACGGGACCTCTCTCTACTCTATTTGCCACTTCCTGTGAATCTGTAATGACTTCAGAATAAAAGTTTAAAGAAAGTTAGGCCAGCACAGTGGCTCACGCCTGTAATCCCAGCACTTTGGCAGGCTAAGGCGGGTGGATTGCCTGAGATCAGGAGTTCAATACCAGCCTGGCTGACATGGTGAAACCTCCTCTCTACTAAAAATATAAAAAATTAGCTGGGCATAGTGGCAGGTGCCTGTAATCCCAGCTACTTGGGAGGCTGAGGCAGGAGAATCACTTGAACCTGAAAGGTGGAGGTTGCAATGAGCTGAGATCATGCCACTGCACTCCAGCCTGGGCAACAGAGCAAGACTCTGTCTCAAAAAAAAAACCACAAAAAAAGCAGTTAATTGTAGAACGAATTAAAAGATACTGTACAAACAACTTATATTCAGCCCAGTGATGTGACTGTCCTCTTTCTCCTCCACCCCAACAAAAAAGGCTCTGGAGCCTAAACTTTTTAGCCTTGTGGGGTGTTCGTTTCTGCAGACTGCCCAGAGGTGGGAGAAGGACCCTGAGCCTAGCCTGAGACCCCGTCTTCTCTCGCTGCTTGGCACTATCTGGATCTGGCTGCCGTAAATGTCTGTGGAGTGAGGATGAAGATGATGGGGATCTAATGGGTTAATGGGTGTCAGTTCATCACTTCGCAAACAGAGAAACCCCGATGCCTGGCGGGTGGGATACTCGGAGTGTCTATGCCTTTTCCCACTGAACTATGAGCTCCCAGAAGGCAGGGTCCATGTCTGCCCTACTGGCATTCTCAAGGTCAGGCCCCGGGCCTCTGCAGGAAATTCAAGGACAGTACCTGGGAGTCAAGATG
Source organism: Cacajao melanocephalus (assembly GCA_963573385.1). Classification (NCBI taxonomy): domain Eukaryota; kingdom Metazoa; phylum Chordata; class Mammalia; order Primates; family Pitheciidae; genus Cacajao; species Cacajao melanocephalus. The sequence goes on from CAUYLG010055445.1 coordinate 13,490, forward strand.
AGAGTAGGGAAATGGGCAATGCCAGTCTCTTCTCAGGGCCTGCAGAGGCCCCTGCAGCACAGAGGCGAGGCACCCTAACTCTGCACCCAGGGCCCCTGAGAATGGCATTCATGGGTGGGAGGCTGTTGACAGCCACAGTCTTTCTGAGAGCTGGGAAGGGCCAGCAGGAGAGCTGGAGCCCTCCCGCTGAAAGCTTCCATAATTAGAAGCAAAATCAAAGAAAAGCCCAGTCCAGTGATGGCTTCAAACAGCGGTATGTTTAAGTCATCCAGTGCCAGGGCCTGTCCGATGGGGATCATGATTAGATGGGGGTGTGTGTGTGTGTGCATCTGTGTGCTTTTAATTTTCCTACAAAGATCACTCAGATGTTCCCAGACCCAAGCATCTCACAAGGCTCCAATGCCGCTTTCTTTGAGTGCCACTGACTTGCAGCTTCAGATTTACTGGGCTTTTTCCCTGGAGTCAGGGTGGCCCAAGGGACTCCTTCAGTCACAGGCTCACTGAGTGGGTTAGGGCCGGGACCATCCTCCCAAAGACTGTGGTCCAGGAAAGCCCAATTTCCACAGTTTCTCAGAAGAGCAAGGAGCTCCTTCTAGAAGGCAGGGTGATCACGAAGGCTCACCCCAGGACACAGGCTTTGAGCTGTGCTGCCTGGGATTGTGGCTCTCCAGTGATCAGGCTGGGGGACAAGACCAATGCACCCAGTTCCTCCTCTTTGATGTGGGCAAACCTGGGTGAACTCTGCAGGGCCACGCGTCATTAAATGTCTTTACAACGTCTATCCCTCTGCCCTTGTGGGACCCCCTGCAGCCACCTTCCCCTGCCCTGGGTGGCTCAGGGTGCAGCCCAGCCTCACCTGCTGGTGTCCTGGGCAGGTCTGGACAGCCGTCCTCCTCAGCGCTGTACTCTTTCTCTGACCCGTTCTTACTGGCCCCACCCTGAGCCTCTGTCCCATTGCCTAAGCCTCCTGTACACAACCCTGTGAATTGAACTTGGTTCCCTGCCAGCCCCTCCAACCACCTGGCCTCATCTCCCAGCCAGCAGCAGTTAGTGATGGGGTGAGCTGGTGTCCATCTCAGGAAGCCAAGCCTGAAGAGGTAAAGCACATCGCCAGGGCCTGATCCCAGCCCTGGAACTTGCTGGAAATGAGATAAGCCGAGGTGATATTGTCCAGCTAAGGCACTTCAGATCCTCCAGGAGGCGGGGGACCCACACATTTCCACAGGCGTTGGGGGATGAACCTGGCCCATGCCGAAGCTTGTGCTGCACCCCTGCCGCAGAGCCATGCTGGCCCTGTGGCTGGGTCCCGAGCCTTCCTGGAGGACTGTCGGGGCATCCTCTCAAAAGGAAGCTGTGAGCAGGAGGAGAGGCCAGAGGAGCATCTGATGGCTCCCCGCAGACACCCATCAATTGCCCCAGTATGATTTCTTGATCATCTGGCAAGTAATTAGCTGGCATCCTCATTAGCGCGCAGGGGCTTTGTAAAAGTTTCGGGAGGAGGCAGCTGCACCGGGCGAAATTCAAATTGGGTGAGTTTTAATCACAGATGAACTGACCGGGGACAGACGCCTTGTCAGTTGCACTGCCTGTTCATGTGCCACCAGTTCTTGGAAATGAAAAGCAAGACGCCTTCACTCATCTTTGTGATCATCCCGAGAGGGATGAAAAGGGAAAGGAAAAGGGAAGGAAGAGTGTGGGGTGGGAGGTGTTGGCCCTGGGTGGGCCCTTGAGGAGTGACGGGCTGTGGATCCTGGGGGAGGGGGGCTCAGTCCATCCACTGCTCCAGCCACCTGCCGCAGACCGGGCAGCACCCTGAAAGCAGGCCTGCATTTCTCGTGGCTCTGCAGCCCGGACGCCCGAGACCAAGGCGAGTTCCGTGTCTGGGGAGGGCTGCAGCTCCCGGTTCAGAGATGGCGCCTTCTGGCTGTGTCCTCACACGAGGGGAGGGAGGGGAGCTCTGGCCTCCTCTAAGGACACTCAGCGCACTGACCAGAGCTCTATCCTTAGGACCTCAGGCCCCTTCTCCTCACACCGTCACATGGGGCTACCAGGGAGGCACGCTCATTCCCGCGGTTGTGTGCTCACATGCCTTCACGTGTGTGTGTGTGTGTGTGTGTGTGTGTGTAGTATGTACATGTGACAGTGTGTGTGTTGTGAATGTGTGGGAGAGTGTGTGGGTGTGAGACGGAATGTATGTGTGAATGTGTGTGTATGAGACTGTGTATATGTGTGTGGGGGGAGACAGTATGTGGTGTGATGTGTGAGAGTGTGAGTGTGTGTATATGTGACAGTGTGTGTATGTGTGGGTGTGTAGGGAGAGAGTGTGTGGTGTGGTGTGTGAGAGTGATGTGTGTGTGCGTGAGAGGTTGGTGTGTGTATGTGTAAGTGTGTGGGAGACGGTGTGTTGTAAATGCATGTGAGCATGGTGGTATGTGTGATGGTGAATACCGGGTGTGTGTGAATGCATATGAGCACGGTGATATGTGTGAAGGTTTATACTTAGTGTGTGTGAATGCATGTGTGCATGCTGGTATGTGTGAAGGTTAATACTGAGTGTGTTTGAATGCACGTGAGCATGCTGGCATGTGTGAAGGTTAATACTGAGTGTGTGTGAATGCACGTGAGCATGCTGGCATGTGTGAAGGTTAATACAGAGTGTGTGTGAATGCACGTGAGCATGCTGGCATGTGTGAAGGTTAATACTGAGTGTGTGTGAATGCATGTGAGCATGCTGGCATGTGTGATGGTTAATACTGAGTGTGTGTGAATGCATGTGAGCACGGTGGTATGTGTGAAGGTTAATACTGAGTGTGTGTGAATGCATGTGAGCACGGTGGTATGTGTGATGGTTAATACTGA